>CAWUDS030000707.1:0-200799 GCA_963859935.3 Lathyrus sativus
AACTGAACGGTGCCAGAATGCTCAACGTAATAACCGGAGTCTGGATACCCAAAAAAACTGAACGGAGCCTGAACGCTCAACGTAAAAACCAGAGTCTGGATACTCAACGAAACTGACCAAAGCATGAACGCACAACGTAATAACTGGAGTCTGAATGCGCAACGAAAATGACCGGAGCCTGAACGCTCAACGTAATAATCAGAGTCTGGATACCCAACGAAACTGACCGGAGCCTGAACGCTTAACGTAATAACCGGAGTCTGGATACCCAACAAAATTGACCGGAGCCTGAACGCTCAACGTAAAAACCAGAGTCTGGATACCCAACAAAACTGACCGGAGCCTGAACGCTCAACGTATAAACCGGAGTCTGGATACCCAACGAAACTGACCGGAGCCTGAACGCTCAACGTAAAAACCGGAGTCTGGATACCCAACGAAACTGACCGAAGCCTGAACGCTCAACGTAATAACCGGAGTCTGGATACACAACGAAACTGACCGGAGCCTGAACGCTCAATGTAATAACCGGAGTCTAGATACCCAAAAAAACTGAACGGAGCCTGAACGCTCAACGTAATAACCGGAGTCTGGATACTCAACGAAACTGACCAGAGCCGGAACGCACAACGTAATAACTGGAGTCTAGATGCGCAACAAAAATGACCGGAGCATGAACGCTCAACGTAATAACCGGAGTCTGGATACACAACGAAACTGACCGGAGCCTCAACGCTCAATGTAATAACCGGAGTCTGGATACCCAAAAAAACTGAACGGAGCCTGAACACTCAACGTAATAACCGGAGTCTGGATACTCAACGAAACTGACCAGAGCCGGAACGCACAACGTAATAACTGGAGTCTGGATGCGCAACGAAACTGACCAGAGCCGGAACGCACAACGTAAAAACTGGAGTCTGGTTACCCAATGAAACTGACCGGAGCCTAAACGCTCAAAGTAATAACCGGAGTCTGAATACCCAACAAAACTGACCGGAGCATGAACGCTCAACGTAAAAACCAGAGTCTGGATACCCAACGAAACTGACCGGAGCCTGAACGCTCAATGTAAAAACCGTAGTCTGGATACACAACAAAACTGACCGGTGCCAGAACGCTCAACGTAATAACCGGAGTCTGGATACCCAAAAAAACTGAACGGAGCCTGAACGCTCAACGTAAAAACCGGAGTCTGGATACTCAACGAAACTGACCCGAGCCTGAACGCTCAACGTAATAACCGGAGTCTGGATACCCAACGAAATTGACCGGAGCCTGAACGCTCAACGTAATAATCGGAGTCTGGATACCCAACGAAACTGACCGGAGCCTGAACGCTTAACGTAATAACCGGAGTCTGGATACCCAACAAAATTGACCGGAGCCTGAACGCTCAACGTAAAAACCGGAGTCTGGAGACCCAACGAAACTGACCGGAGCCTGAACGCTCAACGTAAAAACTGGAGTCTAGATACCCAACGAAACTGACCGGAGCCTGAACGCTCAACGTAATAACCGGAGTCTGGATACACAACGAAACTGACCGGAGCCTGAACGCTCAATGTAATAACCGGAATCTGGATACCCAAAAAAACTAAACGGAGCCTGAACGCTCAATGTAAAAACCGGAGTCTGGATACCCAACGAAACTGACCGAAGCTTGAACGCTCAACGTAATAACCGGAGTCTGGATACACAACGAAACTGACCGGAGCCTGAACGCTCAATGTAATAACCGGAGTCTGGATACCCAAAAAAACTAAACGGAGCCTGAACGCTCAACGTAATAACCGGAGTCTGGATACTCAACGAAACTGACCAGAGCCGGAACGCACAACGTAATAACTGGAGTCTGGATGCGCAACGAAAATGACCGGAGCCTGAACGCTCAACGTAATAACCGGAGTCTGGATACACAACGAAACTGACCGGTGCCAGAATGCTCAACGTAATAACCGGAGTCTGGATACCCAACAAAACTGAACGGAGCCTGAACGCTCAACGTAAAAACCGGAGTCTGGATACTCAACGAAACTGACCAAAGCATGAACGCACAACGTAATAACTGGAGTTTGAATGCGCAACGAAAATGACCGGAGCCTGAACGCTCAACGTAATAATCAGAGTCTGGATACCCAACGAAACTGACCGGAGCCTGAACGCTTAACGTAATAACCGGAGTCTGGATACCCAACAAAATTGACCGAAGCCTGAACGCTCAACGTAAAAACCAGAGTCTGGATACCCAACAAAACTGACCGGAGCCTGAACGCTCAACGTAAAAACCGGAGTCTGGATACCCAACGAAACTGACCGGAGCCTGAACGCTCAACGTAAAAACCGGAGTCTGGATACCCAACGAAACTGACCGAAGCCTGAACGCTCAACGTAATAACCGGAGTATGGATACACAACGAAACTGACCGGAGCCTGAACGCTCAATGTAATAACCGGAGTCTAGATACCCAAAAAAACTGAACGGAGCCTGAACGCTCAACGTAATAACCGGAGTCTGGATACTCAACGAAACTGACCAGAGCCGGAACGCACAACGTAATAACTGGAGTCTGGATGCGCAACGAAAATGACCGGAGCCTGAACGCTCAACGTAATAACCGGAGTCTGGATACACAACGAAACTGACCAGAGCCTCAACGCTCAATGTAATAACCGGAGTCTGGATACCCAAAAAAACTGAACGGAGCCTGAACACTCAACGTAATAACCGGAGTCTGGATACTCAACGAAACTGACCAGAGCCGGAACGCACAACGTAATAACTGGAGTCTGGATGCGCAACGAAACTGACCAGAGCCGGAACGCACAACGTAAAAACTGGAGTCTGGTTACCCAATGAAACTGACCGGAGCCTAAACGCTCAACGTAATAACCGGAGTCTGAATACCCAACAAAACTGACCGGAGCATGAACGCTCAACGTAAAAACCGGAGTCTGGATACCCAACGAAACTGACCGGAGCCTGAACCCTCAATGTAAAAACCGGAGTCTGGATAGACAACAAAACTGACCGGTGCCAGAACGCTCAACGTAATAACCGGAGTCTGGATACCCAAAAAAACTGAACGGAGCCTGAACGCTAAACGTAAAAACTGGAGTCTGGATACTCAACAAAACTGACCGGAGCCTGAACGCTCAACGTAATAACCGGAGTCTGGATACCCAACGAAATTGACCGGAGCCTGAACGCTCAACGTAATAATCGGAGTATGGATACCCAACGAAACTGACCGGAGCCTGAACGCTTAACGTAATAACCGGAGTCTGGATACCCAACAAAATTGACCGGAGCCTGAACGCTCAACGTAAAAACCGGAGTCTGGAGACCCAACGAAACTGACCGGAGCCTGAACGCTCAACGTAAAAACTGGAGTCTGGATACCCAACGAAACTGACCGGAGCCTGAACGCTCAACGTAATAACCGGAGTCTGGATACACAACGAAACTGACCGGAGCCTGAACGCTCAATGTAATAACCGGAGTCTGGATACCTAAAAAAACTGAACGGAGCCTGAACGTTCAATGTAATAACCGGAGTCTGGATACTCAACGAAACTGACCAGAGCCGGAACGCACAACGTAATAACTGGAGTCTGGATGCGCGACGAAAATGACCGGAGCCTGAACGCTCAACGTAATAACC
This sequence comes from Lathyrus sativus, assembly GCA_963859935.3. Taxonomy (NCBI): domain Eukaryota; kingdom Viridiplantae; phylum Streptophyta; class Magnoliopsida; order Fabales; family Fabaceae; genus Lathyrus; species Lathyrus sativus. Next base: position 3,666 of record CAWUDS030000707.1, read on the forward strand.
GCAATCTGGACACCAAACGAAACAGACCGGAGCCTGAACGTTCAACGTAATAACCGGAGTCTGGATACCCAACGAAACTGACCGGAGCCTGAACGCTCAACGTAATAACCTGAGTCAGGATACCCAACGAAACTGACCGGAGCCTGAACACTCAACGTAATAACCGGAGTCAGGATACCCAACGAAACTGACCAGAGCTTGAATGCTCAACGTAATAACCGAAGTCTGGATACCCAACGAAACTGACCGGAGCCTGAACGCTCAACGTAATAACCGGAGTCTGGATACCCAATGAAACTGACCGGTGCCTGAACGCTCAACGTAATAACTGGAGTCTGGATACCCAACAAAACTGACCGGAGTCTGAACGCTCAACGTAATAACCGGAGTCTGGATACCAAACGAAACTGACCGGAGTTTGAACGCTCAACCTAATAACCTTTGAACGCTCAACGTAATAACCGGAGTCTGGATACCCAACAAAACTGATCGGAGGCTGAACGCTCAACGTAAAAACCGGAGTCTGGATACCCAACGAAACTGATCGGAGCCTGAAACATCAACATAATAACCGGAGTCTGGATACCCAACAAAACTGACCGGAGCCTGAACGCTCAACGCAAAAACTGGAGTCTGGTTACCAAATGAAACTGACCGGAGCCTAAACGCTCAACGTAATAACCGGAGTCTGAATACCCAAAAAAACTGACCGGAGCCTGAACGTTCAACGTAAAAACCGGAGTCTGGATACCCAACGAAACTGACCGGAGCCTGAACGCTCAATGTAATAACCAGAGTCTGGATACACAACGAAACTGACCGGTGCCAGAACGCTCAACGTCATAACCGGAGTCTGAATACCCAAAAAAACTGAACGGAGCCTGAACGCTCCAGGTAAAAACCGGAGTCTGGATACTCAATGAAACTGACCAAAGCCTGAACGCACAACGTAATAACTGGAGTCTGAATGCGCAACGAAAATGACCGGAGCCCGAACGCTCAACGTAATAATCAGAGTCTGGATACCCAACGAAACTGACCGGAGCCTGAACGCTCAACGTAATAACCGGAGTCTGGATACCCAACAAAATTGACCGGAGCCTGAACGCTCAACGTAAAAACCAGAGTCTGGATACCCAACAAAACTGACCGGAGCCTGAACGCTCAACGTAAAAACCAGAGTCTGGATACCCAACGAAACTGACCGGAGCCTGAACGCTCAATGTAATAACCGGAGTCTGGATACACAACGAAACTGACCCGTGCCAGAAGGCTCAACTTAATAACCGGAGTCTGGATACCCAAAAAAACTGAACGGAGCCTGAACGCTCAACGTAAAAACCGGAGTCTGGATACTCAACGAAACTGACCAAAGCCTGAACGCACAACGTAATAACTGGAGTCTGAATGCGCAACGAAACTGACCAGATCCGGAACACACAACGTAATAACTCGAGTCTGGATGCGCAACAAAAATGACCGGAGCCTGAACGCTCAACGTAATAACCGGAGTCTGGATACACAACGAAACTGACCGGAGCCTCAACGCTCAATGTAATAACCGGAGTCTGGATACCCAAAAAAACTGAACGGAGCCTGAATGCTCAACGTAATAACCGGAGTCTGGATACTCAACGAAACTGACCAGAGCCGGAACGCACAACGTAATAACTGGAGTCTGGATGCGCAACGAAACTGACCAGAGCCGGAACGCACAACGTAAAAACTGGAGTCTGGTTACCCAATGAAACTAACCGGAGCCTAAACGCTCAACGTAATAACCGGAGTCTGAATACCCAACAAAACTGACCGGAGCGTGAACGCTCAACGTAAAAACCGGAGTCTGGATACCCAACGAAACTGACCGGAGCCTGAACGCTCAATGTAATAACCGAAGTCTAGATACACAACGAAACTGACCGGTACCAGAACGCTGAACGTAATAACCGGAGTCTGGATACCCAAAAAAACTGAACGGAGCCTGAACGCTCAACGTAAAAACCGGAGTCTGGATACTCAACGAAACTGACCAAAGCCTGAACGCACAACGTAATAACTGGAGTTTGAATGCGCAACGAAAATGACCGGAGCCTGAACGCTCAACGTAATAACCGGAGTCTGGACACCCAACAAAACTGACCGGAGCCTGAACGTTCAACGTAATCACCGGAGTCTGGATACCCAACGAAACTGACCGGAGCCTGAACGCTCAACGTAATAACCGGAGTCTGGATACCCAACGAAACTGACCGGAGCTTGAATGCTCAACGTAATAACCGAAGTCTGGATACCCAACGAAACTGACCGGAGTCTGAACGCTCAACGTAATAACCAGAGTCTGGATACTCAACGAAATTGACCGGAGCCTGAACGCACAACGTAATAACTGGAGTCTGAATGCGCAACGAAAATGACCGGAGCCTGAACGATCAACGTAATAACCGGAGTCTGGATACCCAATGAGACTGACCGGAGCCTGAACGCTCAACGTAATAACCGGAGTCTGGATACCCAACAAAACTGACCGGAGCCTGAACGCTCAACATAAAAACCGGAGTCTGGATACCCAATGAAACTGACCGGAGCCTGAACGATCAACGTAATAACCGAAGTCTGGATACGCAACGAAACTGACCGGAGCCTGAACTCTCAACGTAATAACCGGAGTCTGAATACCCAACGAAACTGACCGGAGCCTGAACGCTCAACGTAATAACCGGAGTCTTGATACCCAATGAAACTGACAGGAGCCTGAACGCTCAACGTAATAACCGAAGTCTGGATACCCAACAAAACTGACCGGAGCCTGAACCCTCAACATAATAACCGGAGTCTGGATACCTAACAAAACTGACCGGAGCCTGAACGCTCAATGTAATAACCGGAGTCTGGATACCCAACGAAACTGACCGGAGCCTGAAAGCTTAACGTAATAACCGGAGTCTGGATACCCAACAAAACTGACCGGAGCCTGAACATTCAACGTAATAACCGGAGTCTGGATACCCAACGAAACTGACCGGAGCCTGAACGCTCAACGTAAAAACCGGAGTCTAGATACCCAACGAAACTGACCAAAGCCTGAACGCTCAATGTAATAATCGGAGTCTGGATACCCAACGAATATGAACGGAGCCTGAACGCTTAACGTAAGAACCGGAGTCTGGATAACCAACAAAATTGACTGGAGCCTGAACGCTCAACGTAAAAACCAGAGTCTGGATACCCAACAAAACTGACCGGAGCCTGAACGCTCAACATAAAAATCGGAGTCTGGATACCCAACAAAATTGACCGGAGCCTGAAAGCTCAACGTAAAAACCGGAGTCTGGATACCCAACGAAACTGACCGGAGCCTGAACGCACAACGTAATAACCGGAGTCTGGATACCCAACAAAACTGACCAGAGCCTGAACGCTCAACGTAATAACCGGAGTCTGGATACCAAACGAAACTGACCGGAGTTTGAACGCTCAACGTAAAAACCGGAGTTTGGATACCCAACGAAACTGACCGAAGCCTGAACGCTCAATGTAATAACCGGAGTCTGGATACGCAACGAAACTGACCGGAGCCTGAACGCTCAACGTAATAACCGGAGTCTGGATACCCAAAAAAACTGAACGGAGCCTGAACGCTCAACGTAATAACCGGAGTCTGGATACTCAACGAAACTGACCGGATCCTGAACGCACAACGTAATAACTGGAGTCTGAATGCGCAACGAAAATGACCGGAGCCTGAACGCTCAACGTAATAACCGGAGTCTGGACACCCACCGAAACTGACCGGAGCCTGAACGTTCAACGTAATAACCGGAGTCTGGATACCCAATGAAACTGACCGGAGCCTGAACGCTCAACGTAATAACCGGAGTCTGGATACCCTACGAAACTGAACGGAGCCTGAACACTCAACATAATAACCGAAGTCTAGATACCCAACAAAACTGACCGGAGCCTGAACCCTCAACATAATAACCGGAGTCTGGATACCCAACGAAATTGACCGGAGCCTGAACGCTCAACGTAATAACCTGAGTCAGGATACCCAACGAAACTGACCAGAGCCTGAACACTCAACGTAATAACCGGAGTCAGGATACCCAACGAAACTGACCAGAGCTTGAATGCTCAACGTAATAACCGAAGTCTGGATACCCAACGAAACTGACCCGAGCCTGAACGCTCAACGTAATAACCGGAGTCTGGATACCCAATGAAACTGACCGGTGCCTGAACGCTCAACGTAATAACTGGAGTCTGGATACCCAACAAAACTGACCGGAGCCTGAACGCTCAACGTAATAACCGGAGTCTGGATACCAAACGAAACTGACCGGAGTTTGAACGCTCAACCTAATAACCTTTGAACGCTCAACGTAATAACCGGAGTCATGATACCCAACAAAACTGACCGGAGGCTGAACGCTCAACGTAAAAACCGGAGTCTGGATACCCAACGAAACTGACCGGAGCCTGAAACATCAACATAATAACCGGAGTCTGGATACCCAACAAAACTGACCGGAGCCTGAACGCTCAACGCAAAAACTGGAGTCTGGTTACCCAATGAAACTGACCGGAGCCTAAACGCTCAACGTAATAACCGGAGTCTGAATACCCAACAAAACTGACCGGAGCCTGAACGCTCAACGTAAAAACCGGAGTCTGGATACCCAACGAAACTGACCGGAGCCTGAACGCTCAATGTAATAACCGAAGTCTAGATACACAACGAAACTGACCGGTACCAGAACGCTGAACGTAATAACCGGAGTCTGGATACCCAAAAAAACTGAACGGAGCCTGAACGCTCAACGTAAAAACCGGAGTCTGGATACTCAACGAAACTGACCAAAGCCTGAACGCACAACGTAATAACTGGAGTTTGAATGCGCAACGAAAATGACCGGAGCCTGAACGCTCAACGTAATAACCGGAGTCTGGACACCCAACAAAACTGACCGGAGCCTGAACGTTCAACGTAATCACCGGAGTCTGGATACCCAACGAAACTGACCGGAGCCTGAACGCTCAACGTAATAACCGGAGTCTGGATACCCAACGAAACTGACCGGAGCTTGAATGCTCAACGTAATAACCGAAGTCTGGATACCCAACGAAACTGACCGGAGTCTGAACGCTCAACGTAATAACCAGAGTCTGGATACTCAACGAAATTGACCGGAGCCTGAACGCACAACGTAATAACTGGAGTCTGAATGCGCAACGAAAATGACCGGAGCCTGAACGATCAACGTAATAACCGGAGTCTGGATACCCAATGAGACTGACCGGAGCCTGAACGCTCAACGTAATAACCGGAGTCTGGATACCCAACAAAACTGACCGGAGCCTGAACGCTCAACATAAAAACCGGAGTCTGGATACCCAATGAAACTGACCGGAGCCTGAACGATCAACGTAATAACCGAAGTCTGGATACGCAACGAAACTGACCGGAGCCTGAACTCTCAACGTAATAACCGGAGTCTGAATACCCAACGAAACTGACCGGAGCCTGAACGCTCAACGTAATAACCGGAGTCTTGATACCCAATGAAACTGACTGGAGCCTGAACGCTCAACGTAATAACCGAAGTCTGGATACCCAACAAAACTGACCGGAGCCTGAACCCTCAACATAATAACCGGAGTCTGGATACCTAACAAAACTGACCGGAGCCTGAACGCTCAATGTAATAACCGGAGTCTGGATACCCAACGAAACTGACCGGAGCCTGAAAGCTTAACGTAATAACCGGAGTCTGGATACCCAACAAAACTGACCGGAGCCTGAACATTCAACGTAATAACCGGAGTCTGGATACCCAACGAAACTGACCGGAGCCTGAACGCTCAACGTAAAAACCGGAGTCTAGATACCCAACGAAACTGACCAAAGCCTGAACGCTCAATGTAATAATCGGAGTCTGGATACCCAACGAATATGAACGGAGCCTGAACGCTTAACGTAAGAACCGGAGTCTGGATAACCAACAAAATTGACTGGAGCCTGAACGCTCAACGTAAAAACCAGAGTCTGGATACCCAACAAAACTGACCGGAGCCTGAACGCTCAACATAAAAATCGGAGTCTGGATACCCAACAAAATTGACCGGAGCCTGAAAGCTCAACGTAAAAACCGGAGTCTGGATACCCAACGAAACTGACCGGAGCCTGAACGCACAACGTAATAACCGGAGTCTGGATACCCAACAAAACTGACCAGAGCCTGAACGCTCAACGTAATAACCGGAGTCTGGATACCAAACGAAACTGACCGGAGTTTGAACGCTCAACGTAAAAACCGGAGTTTGGATACCCAACGAAACTGACCGAAGCCTGAACGCTCAATGTAATAACCGGAGTCTGGATACGCAACGAAACTGACCGGAGCCTGAACGCTCAACGTAATAACCGGAGTCTGGATACCCAAAAAAACTGAACGGAGCCTGAACGCTCAACGTAATAACCGGAGTCTGGATACTCAACGAAACTGACCGGATCCTGAACGCACAACGTAATAACTGGAGTCTGAATGCGCAACGAAAATGACCGGAGCCTGAACGCTCAACGTAATAACCGGAGTCTGGACACCCACCGAAACTGACCGGAGCCTGAACGTTCAACGTAATAACCGGAGTCTGGATACCCAATGAAACTGACCGGAGCCTGAACGCTCAACGTAATAACCGGAGTCTGGATACCCTACGAAACTGAACGGAGCCTGAACACTCAACATAATAACCGAAGTCTAGATACCCAACAAAACTGACCGGAGCCTGAACCCTCAACATAATAACCGGAGTCTGGATACCCAACGAAATTGACCGGAGCCTGAACGCTCAACGTAATAACCTGAGTCAGGATACCCAACGAAACTGACCAGAGCCTGAACACTCAACGTAATAACCGGAGTCAGGATACCCAACGAAACTGACCAGAGCTTGAATGCTCAACGTAATAACCGAAGTCTGGATACCCAACGAAACTGACCCGAGCCTGAACGCTCAACGTAATAACCGGAGTCTGGATACCCAATGAAACTGACCGGTGCCTGAACGCTCAACGTAATAACTGGAGTCTGGATACCCAACAAAACTGACCGGAGCCTGAACGCTCAACGTAATAACCGGAGTCTGGATACCAAACGAAACTGACCGGAGTTTGAACGCTCAACCTAATAACCTTTGAACGCTCAACGTAATAACCGGAGTCATGATACCCAACAAAACTGACCGGAGGCTGAACGCTCAACGTAAAAACCGGAGTCTGGATACCCAACGAAACTGACCGGAGCCTGAAACATCAACATAATAACCGGAGTCTGGATACCCAACAAAACTGACCGGAGCCTGAACGCTCAACGCAAAAACTGGAGTCTGGTTACCCAATGAAACTGACCGGAGCCTAAACGCTCAACGTAATAACCGGAGTCTGAATACCCAACAAAACTGACCGGAGCCTGAACGCTCAACGTAAAAACCGGAGTCTGGATACCCAACGAAACTGACCGGAGCCTGAACGCTCAATGTAATAACCGAAGTCTAGATACACAACGAAACTGACCGGTACCAGAACGCTGAACGTAATAACCGGAGTCTGGATACCCAAAAAAACTGAACGGAGCCTGAACGCTCAACGTAAAAACCGGAGTCTGGATACTCAACGAAACTGACCAAAGCCTGAACGCACAACGTAATAACTGGAGTTTGAATGCGCAACGAAAATGACCGGAGCCTGAACGCTCAACGTAATAACCGGAGTCTGGACACCCAACAAAACTGACCGGAGCCTGAACGTTCAACGTAATCACCGGAGTCTGGATACCCAACGAAACTGACCGGAGCCTGAACGCTCAACGTAATAACCGGAGTCTGGATACCCAACGAAACTGACCGGAGCTTGAATGCTCAACGTAATAACCGAAGTCTGGATACCCAACGAAACTGACCGGAGTCTGAACGCTCAACGTAATAACCAGAGTCTGGATACTCAACGAAATTGACCGGAGCCTGAACGCACAACGTAATAACTGGAGTCTGAATGCGCAACGAAAATGACCGGAGCCTGAACGATCAACGTAATAACCGGAGTCTGGATACCCAATGAGACTGACCGGAGCCTGAACGCTCAACGTAATAACCGGAGTCTGGATACCCAACAAAACTGACCGGAGCCTGAACGCTCAACATAAAAACCGGAGTCTGGATACCCAATGAAACTGACCGGAGCCTGAACGATCAACGTAATAACCGAAGTCTGGATACGCAACGAAACTGACCGGAGCCTGAACTCTCAACGTAATAACCGGAGTCTGAATACCCAACGAAACTGACCGGAGCCTGAACGCTCAACGTAATAACCGGAGTCTGGATACCCAATGAAACTGACTGGAGCCTGAACGCTCAACGTAATAACCGAAGTCTGGATACCCAACAAAACTGACCGGAGCCTGAACCCTCAACATAATAACCGGAGTCTGGATACCTAACAAAACTGACCGGAGCCTGAACGCTCAATGTAATAATCGGAGTCTGGATACCCAACGAAACTGACCGGAGCCTGAAAGCTTAACGTAATAACCGGAGTCTGGATACCCAACAAAACTGACCGGAGCCTGAACATTCAACGTAATAACCGGAGTCTGGATACCCAACGAAACTGACTGGAGCCTGAACGCTCAACGTAAAAACCGGAGTCTAGATACCCAACGAAACTGACCAAAGCCTGAACGCTCAATGTAATAATCGGAGTCTGGATACCCAACGAATATGAACGGAGCCTGAACGCTTAACGTAAGAACCGGAGTCTGGATAACCAACAAAATTGACTGGAGCCTGAACGCTCAACGTAAAAACCAGAGTCTGGATACCCAACAAAACTGACCGGAGCCTGAACGCTCAACATAAAAATCGGAGTCTGGATACCCAACAAAATTGACCGGAGCCTGAAAGCTCAACGTAAAAACCGGAGTCTGGATACCCAACGAAACTGACCGGAGCCTGAACGCACAACGTAATAACCGGAGTCTGGATACCCAACAAAACTGACCAGAGCCTGAACGCTCAACGTAATAACCGGAGTCTGGATACCAAACGAAACTGACCGGAGTTTGAACGCTCAACGTAAAAACCGGAGTTTGGATACCCAACGAAACTGACCGAAGCCTGAACGCTCAATGTAATAACCGGAGTCTGGATACGCAACGAAACTGACCGGAGCCTGAACGCTCAACGTAATAACCGGAGTCTGGATACCCAAAAAAACTGAACGGAGCCTGAACGCTCAACGTAATAACCGGAGTCTGGATACTCAACGAAACTGACCGGATCCTGAACGCACAACGTAATAACTGGAGTCTGAATGCGCAACGAAAATGACCGGAGCCTGAACGCTCAACGTAATAACCGGAGTCTGGACACCCACCGAAACTGACCGGAGCCTGAACGTTCAACGTAATAACCGGAGTCTGGATACCCAATGAAACTGACCGGAGCCTGAACGCTCAACGTAATAACCGGAGTCTGGATACCCTACGAAACTGAACGGAGCCTGAACACTCAACATAATAACCGAAGTCTAGATACCCAACAAAACTGACCGGAGCCTGAATGCTCAACGTAATAACCTGAGTCAGGATACCCAACGAAACTGACCAGAGCCTGAACACTCAACGTAATAACCGGAGTCAGGATACCCAACGAAACTGACCAGAGCTTGAATGCTCAACGTAATAACCGAAGTCTGGATACCCAACGAAACTGACCCGAGCCTGAACGCTCAACGTAATAACCGGAGTCTGGATACCCAATGAAACTGACCGGTGCCTGAACGCTCAACGTAATAACTGGAGTCTGGATACCCAACAAAACTGACCGGAGCCTGAACGCTCAACGTAATAACCGGAGTCTGGATACCAAACGAAACTGACCGGAGTTTGAACGCTCAACCTAATAACCTTTGAACGCTCAACGTAATAACCGGAGTCATGATACCCAACAAAACTGACCGGAGGCTGAACGCTCAACGTAAAAACCGGAGTCTGGATACCCAACGAAACTGACCGGAGCCTGAAACATCAACATAATAACCGGAGTCTGGATACCCAACAAAACTGACCGGAGCCTGAACGCTCAACGCAAAAACTGGAGTCTGGTTACCCAATGAAACTGACCGGAGCCTAAACGCTCAACGTAATAACCGGAGTCTGAATACCCAACAAAACTGACCGGAGCCTGAACGCTCAACGTAAAAACCGGAGTCTGGATACCCAACGAAACTGACCGGAGCCTGAACGCTCAATGTAATAACCGAAGTCTAGATACACAACGAAACTGACCGGTACCAGAACGCTGAACGTAATAACCGGAGTCTGGATACCCAAAAAAACTGAACGGAGCCTGAACGCTCAACGTAAAAACCGGAGTCTGGATACTCAACGAAACTGACCAAAGCCTGAACGCACAACGTATTAACTGGAGTTTGAATGCGCAACGAAAATGACCGGAGCCTGAACGCTCAACGTAATAACCGGAGTCTGGACACCCAACAAAACTGACTGGAGCCTGAACGTTCAACGTAATCACCGGAGTCTGGATACCCAACGAAACTGACCGGAGCCTGAACGCTCAACGTAATAACCGGAGTCTGGATACCCAACGAAACTGACCGGAGCTTGAATGCTCAACATAATAACCGAAGTCTGGATACCCAACGAAACTGACCGGAGTCTGAACGCTCAACGTAATAACCAGAGTCTGGATACTCAACGAAATTGACTGGAGCCTGAACGCACAACGTAATAACTGGAGTCTGAATGCGCAACGAAAATGACCGGAGCCTGAACGATCAACGTAATAACCGGAGTCTGGATACCCAATGAGACTGACCGGAGCCTGAACGCTCAACGTAATAACCGGAGTCTGGATACCCAACAAAACTGACCGGAGCCTGAACGCTCAACATAAAAACCGGAGTCTGGATACCCAATGAAACTGACCGGAGCCTGAACGATCAACGTAATAACCGAAGTCTGGATACGCAACGAAACTGACCGGAGCCTGAACTCTCAACGTAATAACCGGAGTCTGAATACCCAACGAAACTGACCGGAGCCTGAACGCTCAACGTAATAACCGGAGTCTGGATACCCAATGAAACTGACTGGAGCCTGAACGCTCAACGTAATAACCGAAGTCTGGATACCCAACAAAACTGACCGGAGCCTGAACCCTCAACATAATAACCGGAGTCTGGATACCTAACAAAACTGACCGGAGCCTGAACGCTCAATGTAATAACCGGAGTCTGGATACCCAACGAAACTGACCGGAGCCTGAAAGCTTAACGTAATAACCGGAGTCTGGATACCCAACAAAACTGACCGGAGCCTGAACATTCAACGTAATAACCGGAGTCTGGATACCCAACGAAACTGACCGGAGCCTGAACGCTCAACGTAAAAACCGGAGTCTAGATACCCAACGAAACTGACCAAAGCCTGAACGCTCAATGTAATAATCGGAGTCTGGATACCCAACGAATATGAACGGAGCCTGAACGCTTAATGTAAGAACCGGAGTCTGGATAACCAACAAAATTGACTGGAGCCTGAACGCTCAACGTAAAAACCAGAGTCTGGATACCCAACAAAACTGACCGGAGCCTGAACGCTCAACATAAAAATCGGAGTCTGGATACCCAACAAAATTGACCGGAGCCTGAAAGCTCAACGTAAAAACCGGAGTCTGGATACCCAACGAAACTGACCGGAGCCTGAACGCACAACGTAATAACCGGAGTCTGGATACCCAACAAAACTGACCAGAGCCTGAACGCTCAACGTAATAACCGGAGTCTGGATACCAAACGAAACTGACCGGAGTTTGAACGCTCAACGTAAAAACCGGAGTTTGGATACCCAACGAAACTGACCGAAGCCTGAACGCTCAATGTAATAACCGGAGTCTGGATACGCAACGAAACTGACCGGAGCCTGAACGCTCAACGTAATAACCGGAGTCTGGATACCCAAAAAAACTGAACGGAGCCTGAACGCTCAACGTAATAACCGGAGTCTGGATACTCAACGAAACTGACCGGATCCTGAACGCACAACGTAATAACTGGAGTCTGAATGCGCAACGAAAATGACCGGAGCCTGAACGCTCAACGTAATAACCGGAGTCTGGACACCCACCGAAACTGACCGGAGCCTGAACGTTCAACGTAATAACCGGAGTCTGGATACCCAATGAAACTGACCGGAGCCTGAACGCTCAACGTAATAACCGGAGTCTGGATACCCTACGAAACTGAACGGAGCCTGAACACTCAACATAATAACCGAAGTCTAGATACCCAACAAAACTGACCGGAGCCTGAATGCTCAACGTAATAACCTGAGTCAGGATACCCAACGAAACTGACCAGAGCCTGAACACTCAACGTAATAACCGGAGTCAGGATACCCAACGAAACTGACCAGAGCTTGAATGCTCAACGTAATAACCGAAGTCTGGATACCCAACGAAACTGACCCGAGCCTGAACGCTCAACGTAATAACCGGAGTCTGGATACCCAATGAAACTGACCGGTGCCTGAACGCTCAACGTAATAACTGGAGTCTGGATACCCAACAAAACTGACCGGAGCCTGAACGCTCAACGTAATAACCGGAGTCTGGATACCAAACGAAACTGACCGGAGTTTGAACGCTCAACCTAATAACCTTTGAACGCTCAACGAAATAACCGGAGTCATGATACCCAACAAAACTGACCGGAGGCTGAACGCTCAACGTAAAAACCAGAGTCTGGATACCCAACGAAACTGACCGGAGCCTGAAACATCAACATAATAACCGGAGTCTGGATACCCAACAAAACTGACCGGAGCCTGAACGCTCAACGCAAAAACTGGAGTCTGGTTACCCAATGAAACTGACCGGAGCCTAAACGCTCAACGTAATAACCGGAGTCTGAATACCCAACAAAACTGACCGGAGCCTGAACGCTCAACGTAAAAACCGGAGTCTGGATACCCAACGAAACTGACCGGAGCCTGAACGCTCAATGTAATAACCGAAGTCTAGATACACAACGAAACTGACCGGTACCAGAACGCTGAACGTAATAACCGGAGTCTGGATACCCAAAAAAACTGAACGGAGCCTGAACGCTCAACGTAAAAACCGGAGTCTGGATACTCAACGAAACTGACCAAAGCCTGAACGCACAACGTATTAACTGGAGTTTGAATGCGCAACGAAAATGACCGGAGCCTGAACGCTCAACGTAATAACCGGAGTCTGGACACCCAACAAAACTGACCGGAGCCTGAACGTTCAACGTAATCACCGGAGTCTGGATACCCAACGAAACTGACCGGAGCCTGAACGCTCAACGTAATAACCGGAGTCTGGATACCCAACGAAACTGACCGGAGCTTGAATGCTCAACGTAATAACCGAAGTCTGGATACCCAACGAAACTGACCGGAGTCTGAACGCTCAACGTAATAACCAGAGTCTGGATACTCAACGAAATTGACCGGAGCCTGAACGCACAACGTAATAACTGGAGTCTGAATGCGCAACGAAAATGACCGGAGCCTGAACGATCAACGTAATAACCGGAGTCTGGATACCCAATGAGACTGACCGGAGCCTGAACGCTCAACGTAATAACCGGAGTCTGGATACCCAACAAAACTGACCGGAGCCTGAACGCTCAACATAAAAACCGGAGTCTGGATACCCAATGAAACTGACCGGAGCCTGAACGATCAACGTAATAACCGAAGTCTGGATACGCAACGAAACTGACCGGAGCCTGAACTCTCAACGTAATAACCGGAGTCTGAATACCCAACGAAACTGACCGGAGCCTGAACGCTCAACGTAATAACCGGAGTCTGGATACCCAATGAAACTGACTGGAGCCTGAACGCTCAACGTAATAACCGAAGTCTGGATACCCAACAAAACTGACCGGAGCCTGAACCCTCAACATAATAACCGGAGTCTGGATACCTAACAAAACTGACCGGAGCCTGAACGCTCAATGTAATAACCGGAGTCTGGATACCCAACGAAACTGACCGGAGCCTGAAAGCTTAACGTAATAACCGGAGTCTGGATACCCAACAAAACTGACCGGAGCCTGAACATTCAACGTAATAACCGGAGTCTGGATACCCAACGAAACTGACCGGAGCCTGAACGCTCAACGTAAAAACCGGAGTCTAGATACCCAACGAAACTGACCAAAGCCTGAACGCTCAATGTAATAATCGGAGTCTGGATACCCAACGAATATGAACGGAGCCTGAACGCTTAATGTAAGAACCGGAGTCTGGATAACCAACAAAATTGACTGGAGCCTGAACGCTCAACGTAAAAACCAGAGTCTGGATACCCAACAAAACTGACCGGAGCCTGAACGCTCAACATAAAAATCGGAGTCTGGATACCCAACAAAATTGACCGGAGCCTGAAAGCTCAACGTAAAAACCGGAGTCTGGATACCCAACGAAACTGACCGGAGCCTGAACGCACAACGTAATAACCGGAGTCTGGATACCCAACAAAACTGACCAGAGCCTGAACGCTCAACGTAATAACCGGAGTCTGGATACCAAACGAAACTGACCGGAGTTTGAACGCTCAACGTAAAAACCGGAGTTTGGATACCCAACGAAACTGACCGAAGCCTGAACGCTCAATGTAATAACCGGAGTCTGGATACGCAACGAAACTGACCGGAGCCTGAACGCTCAACGTAATAACCGGAGTCTGGATACCCAAAAAAACTGAACGGAGCCTGAACGCTCAACGTAATAACCGGAGTCTGGATACTCAACGAAACTGACCGGATCCTGAACGCACAACGTAATAACTGGAGTCTGAATGCGCAACGAAAATGACCGGAGCCTGAACGCTCAACGTAATAACCGGAGTCTGGACACCCACCGAAACTGACCGGAGCCTGAACGTTCAACGTAATAACCGGAGTCTGGATACCCAATGAAACTGACCGGAGCCTGAACGCTCAACGTAATAACCGGAGTCTGGATACCCTACGAAACTGAACGGAGCCTGAACACTCAACATAATAACCGAAGTCTAGATACCCAACAAAACTGACCGGAGCCTGAACCCTCAACATAATAACCGGAGTCTGGATACCCAACGAAACTGACCGGAGCCTGAACGCTCAACGTAATAACCTGAGTCAGGATACCCAACGAAACTGACCAGAGCCTGAACACTCAACGTAATAACCGGAGTCAGGATACCCAACGAAACTGACCAGAGCTTGAATGCTCAACGTAATAACCGAAGTCTGGATACCCAACGAAACTGACCCGAGCCTGAACGCTCAACGTAATAACCGGAGTCTGGATACCCAATGAAACTGACCGGTGCCTGAACGCTCAACGTAATAACTGGAGTCTGAATACCCAACAAAACTGACCGGAGCCTGAACGCTCAACGTAAAAACAGGAGTCTGGATACCCAACGAAACTGACCGGAGCCTGAACGCTCAATGTAATAACCGAAGTCTAGATACACAACGAAACTGAGCGGTACCAGAACGCTGAACGTAATAACCGGAGTCTGGATACCCAAAAAAACTGAACGGAGCCTGAACGCTCAACGTAAAAACCGGAGTCTGGATACTCAACGAAACTGACCAAAGCCTGAACGCACAACGTAATAACTGGAGTTTGAATGCGCAACGAAAATGACCGGAGCCTGAACGCTCAACGTAATAACCGGAGTCTGGACACCCAACAAAACTGACCGGAGCCTGAACGTTCAACGTAATCACTGGAGTCTGGATACCCAACGAAACTGACCGGAGCCTGAACGCTCAACGTAATAACCGGAGTCTGGATACCCAACGAAACTGACCGGAGCTTGAATGCTCAACGTAATAACCGAAGTCTGGATACCCAACGAAACTGACCGGAGTCTGAACGCTCAACGTAATAACCAGAGTCTGGATACTCAACGAAATTGACCGGAGCCTGAACGCACAACGTAATAACTGGAGTCTGAATGCGCAACGAAAATGACCGGAGCCTGAACGATCAACGTAATAACCGGAGTCTGGATACCCAATGAGACTGACCGGAGCCTGAACGCTCAACGTAATTACCGGAGTCTGGATACCCAACAAAACTGACCGGAGCCTGAACGCTCAACATAAAAACCGGAGTCTGGATACCCAATGAAACTGACCGGAGCCTGAACGATCAACGTAATAACCGAAGTCTGGATACGCAACGAAACTGACCGGAGCCTGAACTCTCAACGTAATAACCGGAGTCTGAATACCCAACGAAACTGACCGGAGCCTGAACGCTCAACGTAATAACCGGAGTCTGGATACCCAATGAAACTGACCGAAGCCTGAACTCTCAACGTAATAACCGGAGTCTGAATACCCAACGAAACTGACCGGAGCCTGAACGCTCAACGTAATAACCGGAGTCTGGATACCCAATGAAACTGACTGGAGCCTGAACGCTCAACGTAATAACCAGAATCTGGATACCCAACGAAACTGAACGGAGCCTGAACGCTCAACATAATAACCGAAGTCTGGATACCCAACAAATCTGACCGGAGCCTGAACCCTCAACATAATAACCGGAGTCTGGATACCTAACAAAACTGACCGGAGCCTGAACGCTCAATGTAATAACCGGAGTCTGGATACCCAACGAAACTGACCGGAGCCTGAAAGCTTAACGTAATAACCGGAGTCTGGATACCCAACGAAACTGACCGGAGCCTGAACATTCAACGTAATAACCGGAGTCTGGATACCCAACGAAACTGACCGGAGCCTGAACGCTCAACGTAAAAACCGGAGTCTGGATACCCAACGAAACTGACCAAAGCCTGAACGCTCAATGTAATAATCGGAGTCTGGATACCCAACGAATATGAACGGAGCCTGAACGCTTAACGTAAGAACCGGAGTCTGGATAACCAACAAAATTGACTGGAGCCTGAACGCTCAACGTAAAAACCAGAGTCTGGATACCCAACAAAACTGACCGGAGCCTGAACGCTCAACATAAAAATCGGAGTCTGGATACCCAACAAAATTGACCGGAGCCTGAACGCTCAACGTAAAAACCGGAGTCTGGATACCCAACGAAACTGACCGGAGCCTGAACGCACAACGTAATAACCGGAGTCTGGATACCCAACAAAACTGACCGGAGCCTGAACGCTCAACGTAATAACCGGAGTCTGGATACCAAACGAAACTGACCGGAGTTTGAACGCTCAACGTAAAAACCGGAGTTTGGATACCCAACGAAACTGACCGAAGCCTGAACGCTCAATGTAATAACCGGAGTCTGGATACGCAACGAAACTGACCGGAGCCTGAACGCTCAACGTAATAACCGGAGTCTGGATACCCAAAAAAACTGAACGGAGCCTGAACGCTCAACGTAATAACCGGAGTCTGGATACTCAACGAAACTGACCGGATCCTGAACGCACAACGTAATAACTAGAGTCTGAATGCGCAACGAAAATGACCGGAGCCTGAACGCTCAACGTAATAACCGGAGTCTGGACACCCACCGAAACTGACCGGAGCCTGAACGTTCAACGTAATAACCGGAGTCTGGATACCCAATGAAACTGACCGGATCCTGAACGCTCAACGTAATAACCGGAATATGGATACCCTACGAAACTGAACGGAGCCTGAACGCTCAACATAATAACCGAAGTCTAGATACCCAACAAAACTGACCGGAGCCTGAACCCTCAACATAATAACCGGAGTCTGGATACCCAACGAAACTGACCGGAGCCTGAACGCTCAACGTAATAACCGGAGTCTGATACCCAAAAAAACTGAACGGAGCCTGAACGCTCAACGTAATAACCGGAGTTTGGATACTCAACAAAACTGACCGGATCCTGAACGCACAACGTAATAACTGGAGTCTGAATGCGCAATGAAAATGACCGGAGCCTGAATGCTCAACGTAATAACAGGAGTCTGAATACCCAACGAAACTGACCGGAGCCAGAACGCTCAACGTAATAACCGGAGTCTGGATACCCAATGAAACTGACCGGAGCCTGAACGCTCAACGTAATAACCGGAATCTGGATACCCTACGAAACTGAACGGAGCCTGAACGCTTAACATAATAACCGAAGTTTACCCAACAAAATTGACCGGAGCCTGAACCCTCAACATAATAACCGGAGTCTGGATACCCAACAAAACTGACCGGAGCCTGAATGCTCAATGTAATAACCGGAGTCTGGATACCCAAAGAAACTGACCGGAGCCTGAACGCTTAACGTAATAACCGGAGTCTGGATACCCAACGAAACTGACCGGAGCCTGAACGCTCATCGTAATAACCGGAGTCTGGATACCCAACGAAACTGACCGGAGCCTGAACGCTCAATGTAAAAACCGGAGTCTGGATACCCAACGAAACTGACCGGAGCCTGAACGCTCAACGTAATAACCGGAGTCTGGATACACAACGAAACGGACCGGTGCCTGAACGCTCAACGTAATAACCGGAGTCTGGATACCCAAAACAATTGTACGGAGCCTGAACGCTCAACGTAATAACCGGAGTCTGGATACCCAAAAAAACTTAACGGAGCCTGAACGCTCAACGTAATAACCGGAGTCTGGATACCCAATGAAACTGACCGGAGCCTGAACGCTGAACGTAATAACTAGAGTCTGGATGCGCAACAAAAACTGACCGGAGCCTGAAAGCTCAACATAATAACCGGAGTCTGGATACCCAACAAAAATGACCGGAGCCTAAACGCTCAACGTAAAAACTGGAGTCTGGTTACCCAATGAAACTGACTGGAGCCTAAACGCTCAACGTAATAACCGGAGTCTGGATACCCAACAAAACTGACCGGAGCCTGAATGCTCAACGTAAAAACCGGAGTTTGGATACCCAACGAAACTGACCGGAGCCTGAACGCTCAATGTAATAACCGGAGTCTGGATACGCAACGAAACTGACCGGAGCCTGAACGCTCAACGTAATAACCTGAGTCTGGATACCCAAAAAAACTGAACGGAGCCTGAACGCTCAATGTAATAACCGGAGTCTGGATACTCAACGAAACTAACCGGAGCCTGAACGCACAACGTAATAACTGGAGTCTGAATGCGCAACGAAAATGACCGGAGCCTGAACGCTCAACGTAATAACCGGAGTCTGGACACCCAAAGAAACTGACCGGAGCCTGAACGTTCAACGTAATAACCGGAGTCTGGATACCCAACGAAACTGACCGGAGCCTGAACGCTCAACGTAATAACCGGAGTCACGATACCGAAAGAAACTGACCGGAGCTTGAATGCTCAACGTAGTAACCGAAGTCTGGATACCCAACGAAACTGACCGGAGCCTGAACGCTCAACGTAATAACCAGAGTCTGGATACCCAATGAAACTGACCGGAGCCTGAACGCTCAACGTAATAACTGGAGTCTGGATACCCAACAAAACTGACCGGAGCCTGAATGCTCAATGTAATAACCGGAGTCTGAATACCCAAAAAAACTGAACGGAGCCTGAACGCTAAACGTAATAACCGGAGTCTGGATACTCAACGAAACTGACCGGAGCCGGAACGCACAACGTAATAACTGGAGTCTGGATGCGCAACGAAAACTGACTGGAGCCGGAACGCTCAACGTAATAACCGGAGTCTGGACACCCAACGAAACTGACCGGAGCCTGAACGTTCAACGTAATAACCGGAGTATGGATACCCAACGAAACTGACCGGAGCCTGAACGCCCAACGTAATAACCGGAGTCTGGATGCGCAACAAAACTGACTGGAGCCTGAATGCTCAACGTAAAAACCGGAGTTTGGATACCCAACGAAACTGTCCGGAGCCTGAAACCTCAACATAAAAACCGGAGTCTGGATACCCAACAAAACTGACCGGAGCCTGAACGCTCAACGTAATAACCGTAGTCTATATACCAAACAAAACTGACCGGAGCTTGAACGCTCAACGTAATAACCTTTGAACACCCAACGTAATAACCAGAGTCTGGATACCCAACAAAACTGACCGGAGCCTTAATGCTCAACGTAACAACCAGAGTCTGGATACCCAACGAAACTGACCGGAGCCTGAAACCTCAACATAATAACCGGAGTCTGGATACCCAACAAAACTGATCGGAGCCTGAACGCTCAACGTAAAAACTGGAGTCTGGTTACCCAATGAAACTGACCGAAGCCTAAACGCTCAACGTAATAACCGGAGTCTGGATACCCAATAAAACTGACCGGAGCCTGAACGCTCAACGTAAAAACCGGAGTCTGGATAGCCAACGAAACTGACCGGAGCCTGAATGCTCAACGTAATAACCGGAGTCTGGATACACAACGAAACTGACCGGTGCCTGAACGCTCAACGTAATAACCGGAGTCTGGTTACCCAAAAAAACTGAACGGAGCCTGAACGCTCAACGTAAAAACCGGACTCTAGATACTCAACGAAACTGACCGGAGCCTGAACGCACAACGTAATAACTGGAGTCTGAATCCGCAACGAAAATGACCGGAGCCTGAACGCTCAACGTAATAACCGGAGTCTGGACACCCAACGAAATTGACCGGAGCCTGAATGTTCAAAGTAATAACCAGAGTCTGGATACCCAACGAAACTGACCGGAGCCTGAACGCTCAAAGTAATAACCGGAGTCTGGATACCCAACGAAACTGACCGGAGCTTGAATGCTCAACGTAATAACTGAAGTCTGGATACCCAACAAAACTGACCGAGCCTGAACGCTCAACGTAATAACCGGAGTCTGGATACCCAATGAAACTGACCGGAGTCATAACGCTCAACGTAATAACCGGAGTCTGGATACTCAACGAAATTGACCGGAGCCTGAACGCACAACGTAATAACTGGAGTCTGAATGCGCAACGAAAATGACCGGAGCCTGAACGATCAATGTAATAACCGGAGTCTAGATACGCAACGAAACTGACCGGAGCCTGAACTCTCAACGTAATAACCGGAGTCTGAATACCCAACGAAACTGACCAGAGGCTGAACGCTCAACGTAATAACCGGAGTCTGGATACCCAACAAAATTGACTGGAGCCTGAACGCTCAACGTAAAAACCAGAGTCTGGATACCCAACAAAACTGACCGGAGCCTGAACGCTCAACGTAAAAACCGGAGTCTGGATACCCAACGAAATTGACCGGAGCCTGAACGCTCAACGTAAAAACCGGAGTCTGGATACCCAATGAAACTGACCAGAGCCTGAATGCTCAACGTAATAACCGGAGTCTGGATACCCAACAAAACTGACCGGAGCCTGAACGCTCAACGTAATAACCGGAGTCAGGATACACAATGAAACTGACCGGAGCTTGAATGTTCAACGTAATAACCGAAGTCTGGATACCCAACAAAACTGACCGGAGCCTGAACGGTCAACGTAATAACCGGAGTCTGGATACCCAATGAAACTAACCGGTGCCTGAACGCTCAACGTAATAACCGGAGTCTCGATACCCAACAAAGCTGACCGGAGCCTGAACACTCAACGTAATAACCGGAGTCTGGATACCAAACGAAACTGACCGGAGTTTGAACGCTCAACGTAATAACCTTTGAACGCTCAACGTAATAACCGGAGTCTGGATACCCAACAAAACTGACTGGAGCCTGAATGCTCAACGTAAAAACCGGAGTCTGGATACCCAACGAAACTGACCGGAGCCTGAACGCTCAATGTAATAACCGGAGTCTGGATACACAGCGAAACGGACCGGTGCCTGAACGCTCAACGTAATAACCGGAGTCTGGATACCCAAAAAAACTGTACGGAGCCTGAACGCTCAACGTAAAAACCGGAGTCTGGATACTCAACGAAACTGACCGGAGCCTGAACGCACAATGTAATAACTGGAGTCTGAATGCGTAACGAAAATGACCGGAGCCTGAACGCTTAACGTAATAACCGGAGTCTGGACACCCAACGAAATTGACCGGAGCCTGAACGTTCAACGTAATAATCGGAGTCTGGATACCCAACAAAACTGACCGGAGCCTGAACGCTCAACGTAATAACCGGAGTCTGGATACCCAACGAAACTGACCGGAGCTTGAATGCTCAACATAATAACCGAAGTCTGGATACCCAACGAAACTGACCGGAGCCTGAACGCTCAACGTAATAACCGGAGTCTGGATACCCAATGAAACTGACCGGAGCCTGAACGCTCAACGTAAAAACCGGAGTCTGGATACCCAATGAAACTGACCGGAGCCTGAACGATCAACGTAATAAACGAAGTCTGGATACGCAACGAAACTGACCGGAGCCTGAACTCTCAACGTAATAACCGGAGTCTGAATACCCAACGTAACTGACCGGAGCCTGAATGCTCAACGTAATAACCGGAATCTGGATACCCAACAAAACTGACCGGAGCCTGAACCCTCAACATAATAACCGGAGTCTGGATACCCAACAAAACTGACCGGAGCCTGAAACCTCAACATAATAACCGGAGTCTGGATACCCAACAAAACTGACCGGAGCCTGAACGCTCAATGTAATAACCGGAGTCTGGATACCCAACGAAACTGACCGGAGCCTGAACGCTTAACGTAATAACCGGAGTCTGGATACCCAACGAAACTGACCGGAGCCTGAACGCTCAACGTAATAACCGGAGTCTGGATACCCAACGAAACTGACCGGAGCCTAAATGCTCAACGTAAAAACCGGAGTCTGGATACCCAACGAAACTGACCAGAGCCTGAATGCTCAACGTAATAATTGGAGTCTGGATACCCAACGAAACTGACCGGAGCCTGAACGCTCAATGTAATAACCGGAGTCTGGATACGCAACGAAACTGACCGGAGCCTGAACGCTCAACGTAATAACCTGAGTCTGGATACCCAAAAAAACTGAACGGAGCCTGAACGCTCAACGTAATAACCGGAGTCTGGATACTCAACGAAACTAACCGGAGCCTGAACGCACAACGTAATAACTGGAGTCTGAATGCGCAACGAAAATGACCGGAGCCTGAACGCTCAACGTAATAACCGGAGTCTGGACACCCAAAGAAACTGACCGGAGCCTGAACGTTCAACGTAATAACCGGAGTCTGGATACCCAACGAAACTGACCGGAGCCTGAACGCTCAACGTAATAACCGGAGTCACGATACCGAAAGAAACTGACCGGAGCTTGAATGCTCAACGTAGTAACCGAAGTCTGGATACCCAACGAAACTGACCGGAGCCTGAACGCTCAACGTAATAACCAGAGTCTGGATACCCAATGAAACTGACCGGAGCCTGAACGCTCAACGTAATAACTGGAGTCTGGATACCCAACAAAACTGACCGGAGCCTGAACGCTCAATGTAATAACCGGAGTCTGAATACCCAAAAAAACTGAACGGAGCCTGAACGCTAAACGTAATAACCGGAGTCTGGATACTCAACGAAACTGACCGGAGCCGGAACGCACAACGTAATAACTGGAGTCTGGATGCGCAACGAAAACTGACTGGAGCCGGAACGCTCAACGTAATAACCGGAGTCTGGACACCCAACGAAACTGACCGGAGCCTGAACGTTCAACGTAATAACCGGAGTATGGATACCCAACGAAACTGACCGGAGCCTGAACGCTCAACGTAATAACCGGAGTCTGGATGCGCAACAAAACTGACTGGAACCTGAATGCTCAACGTAAAAACCGGAGTTTGGATACCCAACGAAACTGTCCGGAGCCTGAAACCTCAACATAAAAACCGGAGTCTGGATACCCAACAAAACTGACCGGAGCCTGAACGCTCAACGTAATAACCGTAGTCTAGATACCAAACAAAACTGACCGGAGCTTGAACGCTCAACGTAATAACCTTTGAACACCCAACGTAATAACCAGAGTCTGGATACCCAACAAAACTGACCGGAGCCTTAATGCTCAACGTAACAACCAGAGTCTGGATACCCAACAAAACTGACCGGAGCCTGAAACCTCAACATAATAACCGGAGTCTGGATACCCAACAAAACTGACCGGAGCCTGAACGCTCAACGTAAAAACTGGAGTCTGGTTACCCAATGAAACTGACCGAAGCCTAAACGCTCAACGTAATAACCGGAGTCTGGATACCCAATAAAACTGACCGGAGCCTGAACGCTCAACGTAAAAACCGGAGTCTGGATAGCCAACGAAACTGACCGGAGCCTGAATGCTCAACGTAATAACCGGAGTCTGGATACACAACGAAACTGACCGGTGCCTGAACGCTCAACGTAATAACCGGAGTCTGGTTACCCAAAAAAACTGAACGGAGCCTGAACGCTCAACGTAAAAACCGGACTCTAGATACTCAACGAAACTGACCGGAGCCTGAACGCACAACGTAATAACTGGAGTCTGAATCCGCAACGAAAATGACCGGAGCCTGAACGCTCAACGTAATAACCGGAGTCTGGACACCCAACGAAATTGACCGGAGCCTGAATGTTCAAAGTAATAACCAGAGTCTGGATACCCAACGAAACTGACCGGAGCCTGAACGCTCAAAGTAATAACCGGAGTCTGGATACCCAACGAAACTGACCGGAGCTTGAATGCTCAACGTAATAACTGAAGTCTGGATACCCAACAAAACTGACCGAGCCTGAACGCTCAACGTAATAACCGGAGTCTGGATACCCAATGAAACTGACCGGAGTCATAACGCTCAACGTAATAACCGGAGTCTGGATACTCAACGAAATTGACCGGAGCCTGAACGCACAACGTAATAACTGGAGTCTGAATGCGCAACGAAAATGACCGGAGCCTGAACGATCAATGTAATAACCGGAGTCTAGATACGCAACGAAACTGACCGGAGCCTGAACTCTCAACGTAATAACCGGAGTCTGAATACCCAACGAAACTGACCAGAGGCTGAACGCTCAACGTAATAACCGGAGTCTGGATACCCAACAAAATTGACTGGAGCCTGAACGCTCAACGTAAAAACCAGAGTCTGGATACCCAACAAAACTGACCGGAGCCTGAACGCTCAACGTAAAAACCGGAGTCTGGATACCCAACGAAATTGACCGGAGCCTGAGCGCTCAACGTAAAAACCGGAGTCTGGATACCCAATGAAACTGACCAGAGCCTGAATGCTCAACGTAATAACCGGAGTCTGGATACCCAACAAAACTGACCGGAGCCTGAACGCTCAACGTAATAACCGGAGTCA
Organism: Lathyrus sativus; assembly: GCA_963859935.3. Classification (NCBI taxonomy): domain Eukaryota; kingdom Viridiplantae; phylum Streptophyta; class Magnoliopsida; order Fabales; family Fabaceae; genus Lathyrus; species Lathyrus sativus. The sequence goes on from CAWUDS030000707.1 coordinate 28,988, forward strand.
GGATACACAATGAAACTGACCGGAGCTTGAATGTTCAACGTAATAACCGAAGTCTGGATACCCAACAAAACTGACCGGAGCCTGAACGCTCAACGTAATAACCGGAGTCTGGATACCCAATGAAACTAACCGGTGCCTGAACGCTCAACGTAATAACCGGAGTCTCGATACCCAACAAAGCTGACCGGAGCCTGAACACTCAACGTAATAACCGGAGTCTGGATACCAAACGAAACTGACCGGAGTTTGAACGCTCAACGTAATAACCTTTGAACGCTCAACGTAATAACCGGAGTCTGGATACCCAACAAAACTGACTGGAGCCTGAACGCTCAACGTAAAAACCGGAGTCTGGATACCCAACGAAACTGACCGGAGCCTGAACGCTCAATGTAATAACCGGAGTCTGGATACACAGCGAAACGGACCGGTGCCTGAACGCTCAACGTAATAACCGGAGTCTGGATACCCAAAAAAACTGTACGGAGCCTGAACGCTCAACGTAAAAACCGGAGTCTGGATACTCAACGAAACTGACCGGAGCCTGAACGCACAATGTAATAACTGGAGTCTGAATGCGTAACGAAAATGACCGGAGCCTGAACGCTTAACGTAATAACCGGAGTCTGGACACCCAACGAAATTGACCGGAGCCTGAACTTTCAACGTAATAATCGGAGTCTGGATACCCAACAAAACTGACCGGTGCCTGAACGCTCAACGTAATAACCGGAGTCTGGTTACCCAAAAAAACTGAACGGAGCCTGAACGCTCAACGTAAAAACCGGACTCTAGATACTCAACGAAACTGACCGGAGCCTGAACGCACAACGTAATAACTGGAGTCTGAATCCGCAACGAAAATGACCGGAGCCTGAACGCTCAACGTAATAACCGGAGTCTGGACACCCAACGAAATTGACCGGAGCCTGAATGTTCAAAGTAATAACCAGAGTCTGGATACCCAACGAAACTGACCGGAGCCTGAACGCTCAAAGTAATAACCGGAGTCTGGATACCCAACGAAACTGACCGGAGCTTGAATGCTCAACGTAATAACTGAAGTCTGGATACCCAACAAAACTGACCGAGCCTGAACGCTCAACGTAATAACCGGAGTCTGGATACCCAATGAAACTGACCGGAGTCATAACGCTCAACGTAATAACCGGAGTCTGGATACTCAACGAAATTGACCGGAGCCTGAACGCACAACGTAATAACTGGAGTCTGAATGCGCAACGAAAATGACCGGAGCCTGAACGATCAATGTAATAACCGGAGTCTAGATACGCAACGAAACTGACCGGAGCCTGAACTCTCAACGTAATAACCGGAGTCTGAATACCCAACGAAACTGACCAGAGGCTGAACGCTCAACGTAATAACCGGAGTCTGGATACCCAACAAAATTGACTGGAGCCTGAACGCTCAACGTAAAAACCAGAGTCTGGATACCCAACAAAACTGACCGGAGCCTGAACGCTCAACGTAAAAACCGGAGTCTGGATACCCAACGAAATTGACCGGAGCCTGAACGCTCAACGTAAAAACCGGAGTCTGGATACCCAATGAAACTGACCAGAGCCTGAATGCTCAACGTAATAACCGGAGTCTGGATACCCAACAAAACTGACCGGAGCCTGAACGCTCAACGTAATAACCGGAGTCAGGATACACAATGAAACTGACCGGAGCTTGAATGTTCAACGTAATAACCGAAGTCTGGATACCCAACAAAACTGACCGGAGCCTGAACGCTCAACGTAATAACCGGAGTCTGGATACCCAATGAAACTAACCGGTGCCTGAACGCTCAACGTAATAACCGGAGTCTCGATACCCAACAAAGCTGACCGGAGCCTGAACACTCAACGTAATAACCGGAGTCTGGATACCAAACGAAACTGACCGGAGTTTGAACGCTCAACGTAATAACCTTTGAACGCTCAACGTAATAACCGGAGTCTGGATACCCAACAAAACTGACTGGAGCCTGAATGCTCAACGTAAAAACCGGAGTCTGGATACCCAACGAAACTGACCGGAGCCTGAACGCTCAATGTAATAACCGGAGTCTGGATACACAGCGAAACGGACCGGTGCCTGAACGCTCAACGTAATAACCGGAGTCTGGATACCCAAAAAAACTGTACGGAGCCTGAACGCTCAACGTAAAAACCGGAGTCTGGATACTCAACGAAACTGACCGGAGCCTGAACGCACAATGTAATAACTGGAGTCTGAATGCGTAACGAAAATGACCGGAGCCTGAACGCTTAACGTAATAACCGGAGTCTGGACACCCAACGAAATTGACCGGAGCCTGAACGTTCAACGTAATAATCGGAGTCTGGATACCCAACAAAACTGACCGGAGCCTGAACGCTCAACGTAATAACCGGAGTCTGGATACCCAACGAAACTGACCGGAGCTTGAATGCTCAACATAATAACCGAAGTCTGGATACCCAACGAAACTGACCGGAGCCTGAACGCTCAACGTAATAACCGGAGTCTGGATACCCAATGAAACTGACCGGAGCCTGAACGCTCAACGTAAAAACCGGAGTCTGGATACCCAATGAAACTGACCGGAGCCTGAACGATCAACGTAATAAACGAAGTCTGGATACGCAACGAAACTGACCGGAGCCTGAACTCTCAACGTAATAACCGGAGTCTGAATACCCAACGTAACTGACCGGAGCCTGAATGCTCAACGTAATAACCGGAATCTGGATACCCAACAAAACTGACCGGAGCCTGAACCCTCAACATAATAACCGGAGTCTGGATACCCAACAAAACTGACCGGAGCCTGAAACCTCAACATAATAACCGGAGTCTGGATACCCAACAAAACTGACCGGAGCCTGAACGCTCAATGTAATAACCGGAGTCTGGATACCCAACGAAACTGACCGGAGCCTGAACGCTTAACGTAATAACCGGAGTCTGGATACCCAACGAAACTGACCGGAGCCTGAACGCTCAACGTAATAACCGGAGTCTGGATACCCAACGAAACTGACCGGAGCCTAAATGCTCAACGTAAAAACCGGAGTCTGGATACCCAACGAAACTGACCAGAGCCTGAATGCTCAACGTAATAATTGGAGTCTGGATACCCAACGAAACTGACCGGAGCCTGAACGCTCAATGTAATAACCGGAGTCTGGATACGCAACGAAACTGACCGGAGCCTGAACGCTCAACGTAATAACCTGAGTCTGGATACCCAAAAAAACTGAACGGAGCCTGAACGCTCAACGTAATAACCGGAGTCTGGATACTCAACGAAACTAACCGGAGCCTGAACGCACAACGTAATAACTGGAGTCTGAATGCGCAACGAAAATGACCGGAGCCTGAACGCTCAACGTAATAACCGGAGTCTGGACACCCAAAGAAACTGACCGGAGCCTGAACGTTCAACGTAATAACCGGAGTCTGGATACCCAACGAAACTGACCGGAGCCTGAACGCTCAACGTAATAACCGGAGTCACGATACCGAAAGAAACTGACCGGAGCTTGAATGCTCAACGTAGTAACCGAAGTCTGGATACCCAACGAAACTGACCGGAGCCTGAACGCTCAACGTAATAACCAGAGTCTGGATACCCAATGAAACTGACCGGAGCCTGAACGCTCAACGTAATAACTGGAGTCTGGATACCCAACAAAACTGACCGGAGCCTGAACGCTCAATGTAATAACCGGAGTCTGAATACCCAAAAAAACTGAACGGAGCCTGAACGCTAAACGTAATAACCGGAGTCTGGATACTCAACGAAACTGACCGGAGCCGGAACGCACAACGTAATAACTGGAGTCTGGATGCGCAACGAAAACTGACTGGAGCCGGAACGCTCAACGTAATAACCGGAGTCTGGACACCCAACGAAACTGACCGGAGCCTGAACGTTCAACGTAATAACCGGAGTATGGATACCCAACGAAACTGACCGGAGCCTGAACGCTCAACGTAATAACCGGAGTCTGGATGCGCAACAAAACTGACTGGAACCTGAATGCTCAACGTAAAAACCGGAGTTTGGATACCCAACGAAACTGTCCGGAGCCTGAAACCTCAACATAAAAACCGGAGTCTGGATACCCAACAAAACTGACCGGAGCCTGAACGCTCAACGTAATAACCGTAGTCTAGATACCAAACAAAACTGACCGGAGCTTGAACGCTCAACGTAATAACCTTTGAACACCCAACGTAATAACCAGAGTCTGGATACCCAACAAAACTGACCGGAGCCTTAATGCTCAACGTAACAACCAGAGTCTGGATACCCAACAAAACTGACCGGAGCCTGAAACCTCAACATAATAACCGGAGTCTGGATACCCAACAAAACTGACCGGAGCCTGAACGCTCAACGTAAAAACTGGAGTCTGGTTACCCAATGAAACTGACCGAAGCCTAAACGCTCAACGTAATAACCGGAGTCTGGATACCCAATAAAACTGACCGGAGCCTGAACGCTCAACGTAAAAACCGGAGTCTGGATAGCCAACGAAACTGACCGGAGCCTGAATGCTCAACGTAATAACCGGAGTCTGGATACACAACGAAACTGACCGGTGCCTGAACGCTCAACGTAATAACCGGAGTCTGGTTACCCAAAAAAACTGAACGGAGCCTGAACGCTCAACGTAAAAACCGGACTCTAGATACTCAACGAAACTGACCGGAGCCTGAACGCACAACGTAATAACTGGAGTCTGAATCCGCAACGAAAATGACCGGAGCCTGAACGCTCAACGTAATAACCGGAGTCTGGACACCCAACGAAATTGACCGGAGCCTGAATGTTCAAAGTAAGAACCAGAGTCTGGATACCCAACGAAACTGACCGGAGCCTGAACGCTCAAAGTAATAACCGGAGTCTGGATACCCAACGAAACTGACCGGAGCTTGAATGCTCAACGTAATAACTGAAGTCTGGATACCCAACAAAACTGACCGAGCCTGAACGCTCAACGTAATAACCGGAGTCTGGATACCCAATGAAACTGACCGGAGTCATAACGCTCAACGTAATAACCGGAGTCTGGATACTCAACGAAATTGACCGGAGCCTGAACGCACAACGTAATAACTGGAGTCTGAATGCGCAACGAAAATGACCGGAGCCTGAACGATCAATGTAATAACCGGAGTCTAGATACGCAACGAAACTGACCGGAGCCTGAACTCTCAACGTAATAACCGGAGTCTGAATACCCAACGAAACTGACCAGAGGCTGAACGCTCAACGTAATAACCGGAGTCTGGATACCCAACAAAATTGACTGGAGCCTGAACGCTCAACGTAAAAACCAGAGTCTGGATACCCAACAAAACTGACCGGAGCCTGAACGCTCAACGTAAAAACCGGAGTCTGGATACCCAACGAAATGGACCGGAGCCTGAACGCTCAACGTAAAAACCGGAGTCTGGATACCCAATGAAACTGACCAGAGCCTGAATGCTCAACGTAATAACCGGAGTCTGGATACCCAACAAAACTGACCGGAGCCTGAACGCTCAACGTAATAACCGGAGTCAGGATACACAATGAAACTGACCGGAGCTTGAATGTTCAACGTAATAACCGAAGTCTGGATACCCAACAAAACTGACCGGAGCCTGAACGCTCAACGTAATAACCGGAGTCTGGATACCCAATGAAACTAACCGGTGCCTGAACGCTCAACGTAATAACCGGAGTCTCGATACCCAACAAAGCTGACCGGAGCCTGAACACTCAACGTAATAACCGGAGTCTGGATACCAAACGAAACTGACCGGAGTTTGAACGCTCAACGTAATAACCTTTGAACGCTCAACGTAATAACCGGAGTCTGGATACCCAACAAAACTGACTGGAGCCTGAACGCTCAACGTAAAAACCGGAGTCTGGATACCCAACGAAACTGACCGGAGCCTGAACGCTCAATGTAATAACCGGAGTCTGGATACACAGCGAAACGGACCGGTGCCTGAACGCTCAACGTAATAACCGGAGTCTGGATACCCAAAAAAACTGTACGGAGCCTGAACGCTCAACGTAAAAACCGGAGTCTGGATACTCAACGAAACTGACCGGAGCCTGAACGCACAATGTAATAACTGGAGTCTGAATGCGTAACGAAAATGACCGGAGCCTGAACGCTTAACGTAATAACCGGAGTCTGGACACCCAACGAAATTGACCGGAGCCTGAACTTTCAACGTAATAATCGGAGTCTGGATACCCAACAAAACTGACCGGAGCCTGAACGCTCAACGTAATAACCGGAGTCTGGATACCCAACGAAACTGACCGGAGCTTGAATGCTCAACATAATAACCGAAGTCTGGATACCCAACGAAACTGACCGGAGCCTGAACGCTCAACGTAATAACCGGAGTCTGGATACCCAATGAAACTGACCGGAGCCTGAACGCTCAACGTAAAAACCGGAGTCTGGATACCCAATGAAACTGACCGGAGCCTGAACGATCAACGTAATAAACGAAGTCTGGATACGCAACGAAACTGACCGGAGCCTGAACTCTCAACGTAATAACCGGAGTCTGAATACCCAACGTAACTGACCGGAGCCTGAATGCTCAACGTAATAACCGGAATCTGGATACCCAACAAAACTGACCGGAGCCTGAACCCTCAACATAATAACCGGAGTCTGGATACCCAACAAAACTGACCGGAGCCTGAAACCTCAACATAATAACCGGAGTCTGGATACCCAACAAAACTGACCGGAGCCTGAACGCTCAATGTAATAACCGGAGTCTGGATACCCAACGAAACTGACCGGAGCCTGAACGCTTAACGTAATAACCGGAGTCTGGATACCCAACGAAACTGACCGGAGCCTGAACGCTCAACGTAATAACCGGAGTCTGGATACCCAACGAAACTGACCGGAGCCTAAATGCTCAACGTAAAAACCGGAGTCTGGATACCCAACGAAACTGACCAGAGCCTGAATGCTCAACGTAATAATTGGAGTCTGGATACCCAACGAAACTGACCGGAGCCTGAACGCTTAACGTAATAACCGGAGTCTCGATACCCAACAAAATTGACTGGAGCCTGAACACTCAATGTAAAAACCAGAGTCTGGATACCCAACAAAACTGACCGGAGCCTGAACGCTCAATGTAAAAACCGGAGTCTGGATACCCAACGAAATTGACCGGAGCCTGAACGCTCAACGTAAAAACCGGAGTCTGGATACCCAATGAAACTGACCGGAGCCTGAACGCCCAACGCAATAACCAGAGTCTGGATACCCAACAAAACTGACCGGAGCCTGAACGCTCATCGTAATAACCGGAGTCAGGATACACAATGAAACTGACCGGAGCTTGAATGCTCAACGTAATAACCGAAGTCTGGATACCCAACAAAACTGACCGGATCCTGAACGCACAACGTAATAACTGGAGTCTGAATGCGCAACGAAAATGACCGGAGCCTGAACGCTCAACGTAATAACCGGAGTCTGGACACCCACCGAAACTGACCGGAGCCTGAACGTTCAACGTAATAACCGGAGTCTGGATACCCAATGAAACTGACAGGAGCCTGAACGCTCAACGTAATAACCTTTGAACGCTCAACTTAATAACCGGAGTCTAGATACCCAACAAAACTGATCGGAGCCTGAAAGCTCAACGTAAAAACCGGAGTCTGGATACCCAACGAAACTGACCGGAGCCTGAAACCTCAACATAATAACCGGAGTCTGGATACCCAACAAAACTGACCGGAGCCTGAACGCTCAACGTAAAAACTGGAGTTTGGTTACCCAATGAAACTGACCGGAGCCTAAATGCTCAACGTAATAACCGGAGTCTGGATACCCACCAAAACTGACCGGAGCCTGAACGCTCAACGTAAAAACCGGAGTCTGGATACCCAACGAAATTGACCGGAGCCTGAACGCTCAACGTAATAACCGGAGTCTGGATACACAACGAAACTGACCAGTGCCTGAACGCTCAACGTAATAACCGGATTCTGGATACCCAAAAAAACTGAACGGAGCCTGAACGCTCAATGTAAAAACCGGAGTCTGGATACTCAACGAAACTGACAGGAGCCTGAACGCACAACGTAATAACTGGAGTCTGAATGCGCAACGAAAATGACCGGAGCCTGAACGCTCAACGTAATAACCGGAGTCTGGACACCCAACGAAATTGACTGGAGCCTGAACGTTCAACGTAATAACCGGAGTCTGGATACCCAACGAAACTGACCGGAGCCTGAACGCTCAACGTAATAACCGGAGTCTGGATACCCAACGAAACTGACCGGAGCTTGAATGCTCAACGTAATAACCGAAGTCTGGATATCCAACGAAACTGACCGGAGCCTGAACGCTCAACGTAATAACCGGAGTTTGGATACCCAATGAAACTGACCAGAGCCTGAACGCTCAACGTAATAACCGGAGTCTGGATACCCAACAAAACTGACCGGAGCCTGAACGCTCAACGTAAAAACCGGAGTCTGGATACCCAATGAAACTGACCGGAGCCTGAACGATCAACGTAATAACCGAAGTCTGGATACGCAACGAAACTGACCGGAGCCTGAACTCTCAACGTAATAACCGGAGTCTGAATACCCAACGAAACTGACCGGAGCCTGAACGCTCAACGTAATAACCGGAGTCTGGATACCCAATGAAACTGACCGGAGCCTGAACGCTCAACGTAATAACCGGAATCTGGATACCCAACGAAACTGAACGGAGCCTGAACGCTCAACATAATAACCGAAGTCTGGATACCCAACAAAACTGACCGGAGCCTGAACCCTCAACATAATAACCGGAGTCAGGATACCCAACAAAACTGAACGGAGCCTGAACGCTCAACATAATAACCGAAGTCTGGATACCCAACGAAACTGACCGGAGCCTGAACCCTCAACATAATAACCGCAGTCTGGATACCCAACAAAACTGACCGGAGCCTGAACGCTCAACGTAAAAACCAGAGTCTGGATACCCAACGAAATTGACCGGAGCCTGAACGCTCAACGTAAAAACTGGAGTCTGGATACCCAACGAAACTGACCGGAGCCTGAACGCTCAACGTAATAACCGGAGTCTGGATGCGCAACAAAACTGACTGGAGCCTGAATGCTCAACGTAAAAACCGGAGTTTGGATACCCAACGAAACTGTCCGGAGCCTGAAACCTCAACATAAAAACCGGAGTCTGGATACCCAACAAAACTGACCGGAGCCTGAACGCTCAACGTAATAACCGTAGTTTAGATACCAAACAAAACTGACCGGAGCTTGAACGCTAAACGTAATAACCTTTGAACACCCAACGTAATAACCAGAGTCTGGATACCCAACAAAACTGACCGGAGCCTTAATGCTCAACGTAACAACCAGAGTCTGGATACCCAACGAAACTGACCGGAGCCTGAAACCTCAACATAATAACCGGAGTCTGGATACCCAACAAAACTGACCGGAGCCTGAACGCTCAACGTAAAAACTGGAGTCTGGTTACCCAATGAAACTGACCGAAGCCTAAACGCTCAACGTAATAACCGGAGTCTGGATACCCAATAAAACTGACCGGAACCTGAACGCTCAACGTAAAACCGGAGTCTGGATAGCCAACGAAACTGACCGGAGCCTGAATGCTCAACGTAATAAGCGGAGTCTGGATACACAACGAAACTGACCGGTGCCTGAACGCTCAACGTAATAACCAGAGTCTGGTTACCCAAAAAAACTGAACGGAGCCTGAACGCTCAACGTAATAACCGGAGTCAGGATACACAACGAAACTGACCGGAGCTTGAATGTTCAACGTAATAACCGAAGTCTGAATCCGCAACGAAAATGACCGGAGCCTGAACGCTCAACGTAATAACCGGAGTCTGGATACCCAACGAAACTGACCGGAGCCTGAACGCTCAAAGTAATAACCAGAGTCTGGATACCCAACGAAACTGACCGGAGCCTGAACGCTCAAAGTAATAACCGGAGTCTGGATACCCAACGAAACTGACCGGAGCTTGAATGCTCAACGTAATAACTGAAGTCTGGATACCCAACAAAACTGACCGAGCCTGAACGCTCAACGTAATAACCGGAGTCTGGATACCCAATGAAACTGACCGGAGTCATAACGCTCAACGTAATAACCGGAGTCTGGATACTCAACGAAATTGACCGGAGCCTGAACGCACAACGTAATAACTGGAGTCTGAATGCGCAACGAAAATGACCGGAGCCTGAATGATCAATGTAATAACCGGAGTCTAGATACGCACTGAAACTGACCGGAGCCTGAACTCTCAACGTAATAACCGGAGTCTGAATATCCAACGAAACTGACCAGAGGCTGAACGCTCAACGTAATAACCGGAGTCTGGATACCCAACAAAATTGACTGGAGCCTGAACGCTCAACGTAAAAACCAGAGTCTGGATACCCAACAAAACTGACCGAAGCCTGAACGCTCAACGTAAAAACCGGAGTCTGGATACCCAACGAAATTGACCGGAGCCTGAACGCTCAACGTAAAAACCGGAGTCTGGATACCCAATGAAACTGACCAGAGCCTGAATGCTCAACGTAATAACCGGAGTCTGGATACCCAACAAAACTGACCGGAGCCTGAACGCTCAACGTAATAACCGGAGTCAGGATACACAATGAAACTGACCGGAGCTTGAATGTTCAACGTAATAACCGAAGTCTGGATACCCAACAAAACTGACCGGAGCCTGAACGCTCAACGTAATAACCAGAGTCTGGATACCCAATGAAACTAACCGGTGCCTGAACGCTCAACGTAATAACCGGAGTCTCGATACCCAACAAAGCTGACCGGAGCCTGAACACTCAACGTAATAACCGGAGTCTGGATACCAAACGAAACTGACCGGAGTTTGAACGCTCAACGTAATAACCTTTGAACGCTCAACGTAATAACCGGAGTCTGGATACCCAACAAAACTGACTGGAGCCTGAACGCTCAACGTAAAAACCGGAGTCTGGATACCCAACGAAACTGACCGGAGCCTGAACGCTCAATGTAATAACCGGAGTCTGGATACACAGCGAAACGGATCGGTGCCTGAACGCTCAACGTAATAACCGGAGTCTGGATACCCAAAAAAACTGTACGGAGCCTGAACGCTCAACGTAAAAACCGGAGTCTGGATACTCAACGAAACTGACCGGAGCCTGAACGCACAATGTAATAACTGGAGTCTGAATGCGTAACGAAAATGACCGGAGCCTGAACGCTTAACGTAATAACCGGAGTCTGGACACCCAACGAAATTGACCGGAGCCTGAACGTTCAACGTAATAATCGGAGTCTGGATACCCAACAAAACTGACCGGAGCCTGAACGCTCAACGTAATAACCGGAGTCTGGATACCCAACGAAACTGACCGGAGCTTGAATGCTCAACATAATAACCGAAGTCTGGATACCCAACGAAACTGACCGGAGCCTGAACGCTCAACGTAATAACCGGAGTCTGGATACCCAATGAAACTGACCGGAGCCTGAATGCTCAACGTAAAAACCGGAGTCTGGATACCCAATGAAACTGACCGGAGCCTGAACGATCAACGTAATAAACGAAGTCTGGATACGCAACGAAACTGACCGGAGCCTGAACTCTCAACGTAATAACCGGAGTCTGAATACCCAACGTAACTGACCGGAGCCTGAATGCTCAACGTAATAACCGGAATCTGGATACCCAACAAAACTGACCGGAGCCTGAACCCTCAACATAATAACCGGAGTCTGGATACCCAACAAAACTGACCGGAGCCTGAAACCTCAACATAATAACCGGAGTCTGGATACCCAACAAAACTGACCGGAGCCTGAACGCTCAATGTAATAACCGGAGTCTGGATACCCAACGAAACTGACCGGAGCCTGAACGCTTAACGTAATAACCGGAGTCTGGATACCCAACGAAACTGACCGGAGCCTGAACGCTCAACGTAATAACCGGAGTCTGGATACCCAACGAAACTGACCGGAGCCTAAATGCTCAACGTAAAAACCGGAGTCTGGATACCCAACGAAACTGACCAGAGCCTGAATGCTCAACGTAATAATTGGAGTCTGGATACCCAACGAAACTGACCAGAGCCTGAACGCTTAACGTAATAACCGGAGTCTCGATACCCAACAAAATTGACTGGAGCCTGAACACTCAACGTAAAAACCAGATTCTGGATACCCAACAAAACTGACCGGAGCCTGAACGCTCAATGTAAAAACCGGAGTCTGGATACCCAACGAAATTGACCGGAGCCTGAACGCTCAACGTAAAAACCGGAGTCTGGATACCCAATGAAACTGACCGGAGCCTGAACGCTCAACGCAATAACCGGAGTCTGGATACCCAACAAAACTGACCGGAGCCTGAACGCTCATCGTAATAACCGGAGTCAGGATACACAATGAAACTGACCGGAGCTTGAATGCTCAACGTAATAACCGAAGTCTGGATACCCAACAAAACTGACCGGATCCTGAACGCACAACGTAATAACTGGAGTCTGAATGCGCAACGAAAATGACCGGAGCCTGAACGCTCAACGTAATAACCGGAGTCTGGACACCCACCGAAACTGACCGGAGCCTGAACGTTCAACGTAATAACCGGAGTCTGGATACCCAATGAAACTGACAGGAGCCTGAACGCTCAACGTAATAACCTTTGAACGCTCAACTTAATAACCGGAGTCTAGATACCCAACAAAACTGATCGGAGCCTGAAAGCTCAACGTAAAAACCGGAGTCTGGATACCCAACGAAACTGACCGGAGCCTGAAACCTCAACATAATAACCGGAGTCTGGATACCCAACAAAACTGACCGGAGCCTGAACGCTCAACGTAAAAACTGGAGTTTGGTTACCCAATGAAACTGACCGGAGCCTAAATGCTCAACGTAATAACCGGAGTCTGGATACCCACCAAAACTGACCGGAGCCTGAACGCTCAACGTAAAAACCGGAGTCTGGATACCCAACGAAATTGACCGGAGCCTGAACGCTCAACGTAATAACCGGAGTCTGGATACACAACGAAACTGACCAGTGCCTGAACGCTCAACGTAATAACCGGAGTCTGGATACCCAAAAAAACTGAACGGAGCCTGAACGCTCAATGTAAAAACCGGAGTCTGGATACTCAACGAAACTGACAGGAGCCTGAACGCACAACGTAATAACTGGAGTCTGAATGCGCAACGAAAATGACCGGAGCCTGAACGCTCAACGTAATAACCGGAGTCTGGACACCCAACGAAATTGACTGGAGCCTGAACGTTCAACGTAATAACCGGAGTCTGGATACCCAACGAAACTGACCGGAGCCTGAACGCTCAACGTAATAACCGGAGTCTGGATACCCAACGAAACTGACCGGAGCCTGAATGCTCAACGTAATAACCGAAGTCTGGATATCCAACGAAACTGACCGGAGCCTGAACGCTTAACGTAATAACCGGAGTTTGGATACCCAATGAAACTGACCAGAGCCTGAACGCTCAACGTAATAACCGGAGTCTGGATACCCAACAAAACTGACCGGAGCCTGAACGCTCAACGTAAAAACCGGAGTCTGGATACCCAATGAAACTGACCGGAGCCTGAACGCTCAACGTAATAACCGGAATCTGGATACCCAACGAAACTGAACAGAGCCTGAACGCTCAACATAATAACCGAAGTCTGGATACCCAACAAAACTGACCGGAGCCTGAACCCTCAACATAATAACCGGAGTCAGGATACCCAACAAAACTGAACGGAGCCTGAACGCTCAACATAATAACCGAAGTCTGGATACCCAACGAAACTGACCGGAGCCTGAACGCTCAACATAATAACCGCAGTCTGGACACCCAACAAAACTGACCGGAGCCTGAACGCTCAACGTAAAAACCAGAGTCTGGATACCCAACAAAACTGACCGGAGCCTGAACGCTCAACGTAAAAACCAGAGTCTGGATACCCAACGAAATTGACCGGAGCCTGAACGCTCAACGTAAAAACTGGAGTCTGGATATCCAACGAAACTGACCGGAGCCTGAACGCTCAACGTAATAACCGGAGTCTGGATACCAAACGAAACTGACCGGAGTTTGAACGCTCAACGTAATAACCTTTGAACGCTCAACGTAATAACCGGAGTCTGGTTACCCAACAAAATTGACCGGAGCCGGAACGTACAACGTAATAACTGGAGTCTGGATGGGCAACGAAAACTGACCGGAGCCTGAAACCTCAACATAATAACCGGAGTCTGGATACCCAACAAAAATGACCGGAGCCTGAACGCTCAATGTAAAAACTGGAGTCTGGTTACCCAATGAAACTAACCGGAGCCTAAACGCTCAACGTAATAACCGGAGTCTGGATACCCAACAAAACTGACCGGAGCCTGAACGCTCAACGTAAAAACCGGAGTCTGGATACCCAACGAAATTGACCAGAGCCTGAACGCTCAACGTAAAAACCGGAGTCTGGATACCCAACGAAATTGACCGGAGCCTGAACGCTCAACGTAAAAACCAGAGTCTGGATACCCAATGAAACTGACCGGAGCCTGAACGCTCAACGCAATAACCGGAATCTGGATACCCAACAAAACTGACCAGAGCCTGAACGCTCAACGTAATAATCGGAGTCAGGATACACAATGAAACTGACCGGAGCTTGAATGCTCAACGTAATAACCGAAGTCTGGATACCCAACAAAACTGACCGGAGCCTGAACGCTCAACGTAATAACCGGAGTCTGGATATCCAATGAAACTGACCGGAGCCTGAACGCTCAACGTAATAACCGGAGTCTCGATACCCAACAAAACTGACCGGAGCCTGAACACTCAACGTAATAACTAGAGTCTGGATACCAAACGAAACTGACCGGAGTTTGAACGATCAACGTAATAACCTTTGAACGCTCAACTTAATAACCGGAGTCTAGATACCCAACAAAACTGACCGGAGCCTGAAAGCTCAACGTAAAAACCGGAGTCTGGATACCCAATGAAACTGACCGGAGCCTGAACGCTCAACGCAATAACCGGAGTCTGGATACCCAACAAAACTGACCGGAGCCTGAACGCTCATCGTAATAACCGGAGTCAGGATACACAATGAAACTGACCGGAGCTTGAATGCTCAACGTAATAACCGAAGTCTGGATACCCAACAAAACTGACCGGATCCTGAACGCACAACGTAATAACTGGAGTCTGAATGCGCAACGAAAATGACCGGAGCCTGAACGCTCAACGTAATAACCGGAGTCTGGACACCCACCGAAACTGACCGGAGCCTGAACGTTCAACGTAATAACCGGAGTCTGGATACCCAATGAAACTGACAGGAGCCTGAACGCTCAACGTAATAACCTTTGAACGCTCAACTTAATAACCGGAGTCTAGATACCCAACAAAACTGATCGGAGCCTGAAAGCTCAACGTAAAAACCGGAGTCTGGATACCCAACGAAACTGACCGGAGCCTGAAACCTCAACATAATAACCGGAGTCTGGATACCCAACAAAACTGACCGGAGCCTGAACGCTCAACGTAAAAACTGGAGTTTGGTTACCCAATGAAACTGACCGGAGCCTAAATGCTCAACGTAATAACCGGAGTCTGGATACCCACCAAAACTGACCGGAGCCTGAACGCTCAACGTAAAAACCGGAGTCTGGATACCCAACGAAATTGACCGGAGCCTGAACGCTCAACGTAATAACCGGAGTCTGGATACACAACGAAACTGACCAGTGCCTGAACGCTCAACGTAATAACCGGAGTCTGGATACCCAAAAAAACTGAACGGAGCCTGAACGCTCAATGTAAAAACCGGAGTCTGGATACTCAACGAAACTGACAGGAGCCTGAACGCACAACGTAATAACTGGAGTCTGAATGCGCAACGAAAATGACCGGAGCCTGAACGCTCAACGTAATAACCGGAGTCTGGACACCCAACGAAATTGACTGGAGCCTGAACGTTCAACGTAATAACCGGAGTCTGGATACCCAACGAAACTGACCGGAGCCTGAACGCTCAACGTAATAACCGGAGTATGGATACCCAACGAAACTGACCGGAGCTTGAATGCTCAACGTAATAACCGAAGTCTGGATATCCAACGAAACTGACCGGAGCCTGAACGCTCAACGTAATAACCGGAGTTTGGATACCCAATGAAACTGACCAGAGCCTGAACGCTCAACGTAATAACCGGAGTCTGGATACCCAACAAAACTGACCGGAGCCTGAACGCTCAACGTAAAAACCGGAGTCTGGATACCCAATGAAACTGACCGGAGCCTGAACGATCAACGTAATAACCGAAGTCTGGATACGCAACGAAACTGACCGGAGCCTGAACTCTCAACGTAATAACCGGAGTCTGAATACCCAACGAAACTGACCGGAGCCTGAACGCTCAACGTAATAACCGGAGTCTGGATACCCAATGAAACTGACCGGAGCCTGAACGCTCAACGTAATAACCGGAATCTGGATACCCAACGAAACTGAACGGAGCCTGAACGCTCAACATAATAACCGAAGTCTGGATACCCAACAAAACTGACCGGAGCCTGAACCCTCAACATAATAACCGGAGTCAGGATACCCAACAAAACTGAACGGAGCCTGAACGCTCAACATAATAACCGAAGTCTGGATACCCAACGAAACTGACCGGAGCCTGAACCCTCAACATAATAACCGCAGTCTGGATACCCAACAAAACTAACCGGAGCCTGAACGCTCAATGTAAAAACCAGAGTCTGGATACCCAACAAAACTGACCGGAGCCTGAACGCTCAACGTAAAAACCAGAGTCTGGATACCCAACGAAATTGACCGGAGCCTGAACGCTCAACGTAAAAACTGGAGTCTGGATACCCAACGAAACTGACCGGAGCCTGAACGCTCAACGTAATAACCGGAGTCTGGATACCAAACGAAACTGACCGGAGTTTGAACGCTCAACGTAATAACCTTTGAACGCTCAACGTAATAACCGGAGTCTGGTTACCCAACAAATTTGACCGGAGCCGGAACGTACAACGTAATAACTGGAGTCTGGATGGGCAACGAAAACTGACCGGAGCCTGAAACCTCAACATAATAACCGGAGTCTGGATACCCAACAAAAATGACGGGAGCCTGAACGCTCAATGTAAAAACTGGAGTCTTGTTACCCAATGAAACTAACCGGAGCCTAAACGCTCAACGTAATAACCGGAGTCTGGATACCCAACAAAACTGACCGGAGCCTGAACGCTCAACGTAAAAACCGGAGTCTGGATACCCAACGAAATTGACCGGAGCCTGAACGCTCAACGTAAAAACCGGAGTCTGGATACCCAACGAAATTGACCGGAGCCTAAACGCTCAACGTAAAAACCAGAGTCTGGATACCCAATGAAACTGACCGGAGCCTGAACGCTCAACGCAATAACCGGAATCTGGATACCCAACAAAACTGACCAGAGCCTGAACGCTCAACGTAATAATCGGAGTCAGGATACACAATGAAACTGACCGGAGCTTGAATGCTCAACGTAATAACCGAAGTCTGGATACCCAACAAAACTGACCGGAGCCTGAACGCACAACGTAATAACCGGAGTCTGGATATCCAATGAAACTGACCGGAGCCTGAACGCTCAACGTAATAACCGGAGTCTCGATACCCAACAAAACTGACCGGAGCCTGAACACTCAACGTAATAACTAGAGTCTGGATACCAAATGAAACTGACCGGAGTTTGAACGATCAACGTAATAACCTTTGAACGCTCAACTTAATAACCGGAGTCTAGATACCCAACAAAACTGACCGGAGCCTGAAAGCTCAACGTAAAAACCGGAGTCTGGATACCCAACGAAACTGACCGGAGCCTGAAACCTCAACATAATAACCGGAGTCTGGATACCCAACAAAACTGACCGGAGCCTGAACGCTCAACGTAAAAACTGGAGTTTGGTTACCCAATGAAACGAACCGGGGCCTAAATGCTCAACGTAATAACCGGAGTCTGGATACCCACCAAAACTGACCGGAGCCTGAACGCTCAACGTAAAAACCGGAGTCTGGATACCCAACGAAAGTGACCGGAGCCTGAACGCTCAACATAATAACCGGAGTCTGGATACACAACGAAACTGACCGGTGCCGGAACGCTCAACATAATAACCGGAGTCTGGATACCCAAAAAAACTGAACGGAGCCTGAACGCTCAATGTAAAAACCGGAGTCTGGTTACTCAACGAAACTGACCGGAGCCTGAACGCACAACGTAATAACTGGAGTCTGAATGCGCAACGAAAATGACCGGAGCCTGAACGCTCAACGTAATAACCGGAGTCTGGACACCCAACGAAATTGACCGGAGCCGGAACGTTCAACGTAATAACCGGAGTCTGGATACCCAACGAAACTGACCGGAGCCTGAACGCTCAACGTAATAACCGGAGTCTGGATACCCAACGAAACTGACCGGAGCTTGAATGCTCAACGTAATAACCGAAGTCTGGATATCCAACGAAACTGACCGGAGCCTGAACGCTCAACGTAATAACCGGAGTTTGGATACCCAATGAAACTGACCGGAGCCTGAACGCTCAACGTAATAACCGGAGTCTGGATACCCAACAAAACTGACCGGAGCCTGAACGCTCAACGTAAAAACCGGAGTCTGGATACCCAATGAAATTTACCGGAGCCTGAACGATCAACGTAATAACCGAAGTCTGGATACGCAACGAAACTGACTGGAGCCTGAACTCTCAACGTAATAACCGGAGTCTGAATACCCAACGAAACTGACCGGAGCCTGAACGCTCAACGTAATAACCAGAGTCTGGATAACCAATGAAACTGACCGAAGCCTGAACGCTTAACGTAATAACCGGAATCTGGATACCCAACGAAACTGAACGGAGCCTGAACGCTCAACATAATAACCGAAGTCTGGATACCCAACAAAACTGACCGGAGCCTGAACCCTCAACATAATAACCGGAGTCAGGATACCCAACAAAACTGAACGGAGTCTGAACGCTCAACATAATAACCGAAGTCTGGATACCCAACAAAACTGACCGGAGCCTGAACCCTCAACATAATAACCGCAGTCTGGATACCCAACAAAACTGACCGGAGCCTGAACGCTCAATGTAAAAACCAGAGTCTGGATACCCAACAAAACTGACCGGAGCCTGAACGCTCAACGTAAAAACCAGAGTCTGGATACCCAACGAAATTGACCGGAGCCTGAACGCTCAACGTAAAAACCGGAGTCTGGATACCCAACGAAACTGACCGGAGCCTGAACGCTCAACGTAATAACCAGAGTCTGGATACCAAACGAAACTGACCGGAGTTTGAACGCTCAACGTAATAACCTTTGAACGCTCAACGTAATAACCGGAGTCTGGTTACCCAACAAAATTGACCGGAGCCGGAACGTACAACGTAATAACTGGAGTCTGGATGCGCAATGAAAACTGACCGGAGCCTGAAACCTCAACATAATAACCGGAGTCTGGATACCCAACAAAAATGACCGGAGCCTGAACGCTCAATGTAAAAACTGGAGTCTGGTTACCCAATGAAACTGACCGGAGCCTAAACGCTCAACGTAATAACCGGAGTCTGGATACCCAACAAAACTGACCGGAGCCTGAACGCTCAACATAAAAACCGGAGTTTGGATACCCAACGAAACTGACCGGAGCCTGAACGCCCAATGTAATAACCGGAGTCTGGATACGCAACGAAACTGACCGGAGCCTGAACGCTCAACGTAATAACCGGAGTCTGGATACCCAAAAAAACTGAACGGAGCCTGAACGCTCAACGTAATAACCGGAGTCTGGATACTCAACGAAACTGACCGGAGCCTGAACGCACAACGTAATAACTGGAGTCTGAATGCACAACGAAAATGACCGGAGCCTGAACGCTCAACGTAATAACCGGAGTCTGGACACCCAACGAAACTGACCGGAGCCTGAACGTTCAACGTAATAACCGGAGTCTGGATACCCAACGAAATTGACCGGAGCCTGAACGCTCAACGTAATAACCGGAGTCACGATACCCAAAGAAACTGACCGGAGCTTGAATGCTCAACGTAATAACCGAAGTCTGGATACCCAACGAAACTGACCGGAGCCTGAATGCTCAACGTAATAACCGGAGTCTGGATACCCAACAAAACTGACCGGAGCCTGAACGCTCAATGTAATAACCGGAGTCTGGATACCCAAAAAAATGAACGGAGCCTGAACGCTCAACGTAATAACCGGGGTCTGGATACTCAACGAAACTGACCGGAGCCGGAACGCACAACGTAATAACTGGAGTCTGGATGCGCAACGAAAATGACCGGAGCCTGAACGTTCAACGTAATAACCGGAGTCTGGATACCCAACGAAACTGACCGGAGCCTGAACGCTCAACGTAATAACCGGAGTCTGGATGCGCAACAAAACTGACCGGTGCCTGAACGCTCAACGTAAAAACCAGAGTTTGGATACCCAACGAAACTGACCGGAGCCTGAAACCTCAACATAAAAACCGGAGTCTGGATACCCAACAAAACTGACCGGATCCTGAACGCTCAACGAAATAACCGGAGTCTGGATACCAAACGAAACTGACCGGAGCTTGAACGCTCAACGTAATAACCTTTGAACGCCCAACGTAATAACCGGAGTCTGGATACCCAACAAAACTGACCGGAGCCTGAATGCTCAACGTAAAAACCGGAGTCTGAATACCCAACGAAACTGGCCGGAGCCTGAAACCTCAACATAATAACCGGAGTCTGGATACCCAACAAAACTGACCGGAGCCTGAACGCTCAACGTAAAAACTGGAGTCTGGTTACCCAATGAAACTGACCGGAGCCTAAACGCTCAACGTAATAACCGGAGTCTGGATACCCAATACAATTGACCGGAGCCTGAACGCTCAACGTAATAACCGGAGTCTGGACACCCAACGAAATTGACCGGAGCCTGAACGTTCAACGTAATAACCGGAGTCTGGATACCCAACGAAACTAACCGGAGCCTGAACGCTCAACGTAATAACCGGAGTCTGGGTACCCAATGAAACTGACCGGAGCTTGAATGCTCAACGTAATAACCGAAGTCTGGATATCCAACGAAACTGACCGGAGCCTGAACGCTCAACGTAATAACCGGAGTTTGGATACCCAATGAAACTGACCGGAGCCTGAACGCTCAACGTAATAACCGGAGTCTGGATACCCAACAAAACTGACCGGAGCCTGAACGCTCAACGTAAAAACCGGAGTCTGGATACCCAATGAAACTGACCGGAGCCTGAACGATCAACGTAATAACCGAAGTCTGGATACGCAACAAAACTGACCGGAGCCTGAACTCTCAACGTAATAACCGGAGTCTGAATACCCAACGAAACTGACCGGAGCCTGAACGCTCAACGTAATAACCGGAGTCTGGATACCCAATGAAACTGACCGGAGCCTGAACGCTCAACGTAATAACCGGAATCTGGATACCCAACGAAACTGAACGGAGCCTGAACGCTCAACATAATAACCGAAGTCTGGATACCCAACAAAACTGACCGGAGCCTGAACCCTCAACATAATAACCGGAGTTAGGATACCCAACAAAACTGAACGGAGCCTGAACGCTCAACATAATAACCGAAGTCTGGATACCCAACGAAACTGACCGGAGCCTGAACCCTCAACATAATAACCGCAGTCTGGATACCCAACAAAACTGACCGGAGCCTGAACGCTCAATGTAAAAACCAGAGTCTGGATACCCAACAAAACTGACCGGAGCCTGAACGCTCAACGTAAAAACCAGAGTCTGGATACCCAACGAAATTGACCGGAGCCTGAACGCTCAACGTAAAAACCGGAGTCTGGATACCCAACGAAACTGACCGGAGCCTGAACGCTCAACGTAATAACCGGAGTCTGGATACCAAACGAAACTGACCGGAGTTTGAACGCTCAACGTAATAACCTTTGAACGCTCAACGTAATAACCGGAGTCTGGTTACCCAACAAAATTGACCGGAGCCGGAACGTACAACGTAATAACTGGAGTCTGGATGCGCAACGAAAACTGACCGGAGCCTGAAACCTCAACATAATAACCGGAGTCTGGATACCCAACAAAAATGACCGGAGCCTGAACGCTCAATGTAAAAACTGGAGTCTGGTTACCCAATGAAACTGACCGGAGCCTAAACGCTCAACGTAATAACCGGAGTCTGGATACCCAACAAAACTGACCGGAGCCTGAACGCTCAACGTAAAAACCGGAGTTTGGATACCCAACGAAACTGACCGGAGCCTGAACGCTCAATGTATTAACCGGAGTCTGGATACGCAACGAAACTGACCGGAGCCTGAACGCTCAACGTAATAACCGGAGTCTGGATACCCAAAAAAACTGAACGGAGCCTGAACGCTCAACGTAATAACCGGAGTCTGGATACTCAACGAAACTGACCGGAGCCTGAACGCACAACGTAATAACTGGAGTCTGAATGCACAACGAAAATGACCGGAGCCTGAACGCTCAACGTAATAACCGGAGTCTGGACACCCAACGAAACTGACTGGAGCCTGAACGTTCAACGTAATAACCGGAGTCTGGATACCCAACGAAACTGACCGGAGCCTGAACGCTCAACGTAATAACCGGAGTCACGATACCCAAAGAAACTGACCGGAGCTTGAATGCTCAACGTAATAACCGAAGTCTGGATACCCAACGAAACTGACCGGAGCCTGAATGCTCAACGTAATAACCGGAGTCTGGATACCCAACAAAACTAACCGGAGCCTGAACGCTCAATGTAATAACCGGAGTCTGGATACCCAAAAAAACTGAACGGAGCCTGAACGCTCAACGTAATAACCGGAGTCTGGATACTCAACGAAACTGACCGGAGCCGGAACGCACAACGTAATAACTGGAGTCTGGATGCGCAACGAAAACTGACCGGAGCCGGAACGCTCAACGTAATAACCGGAGTCTGGACACCCAACGAAACTGACCGGAGCCTGAACGTTCAACGTAATAACCGGAGTCTGGATACCCAAAGAAACTGACCGGAGCCTGAACGCTCAACGCAAATAACCGGAGTCTGGATGCGCAACAAAACTGACCGGTGCCTGAACGCTCAACGTAAAAACCGGAGTTTGGATACCCAACGAAACTGACCGGAGCCTGAAACCTCAACATAAAAACCGGAGTCTGGATACCCAACAAAACTGACCGGAGCCTGAACGCTCAACGTAATAACCGGAGTCTGGATACCAAACGAAAATGACCGGAGCTTGAACGCTCAACGTAATAACCTTTGAACGCCCAACGTAATAACCGGAGTCTGGATACCCAACAAAACTGAACGGAGCCTGAATGTTCAACGTAAAAACCGGAGTCTGAATACCCAACGAAACTGACCGGAGCCTGAAACCTCAACATAATAACCGGAGTCTAGATACCCAACAAAACTGACCGGAGCCTGAACGCTCAACGTAAAAACTGGAGTCTGGTTACCCAATGAAACTGACCGGAGCCTAAACGCTCAACGTAATAACCGGAGTCTGGATACCCAATAAAACTGACCGGAGCCTGAACGCTCAACGTAAAAACCGGAGTCTGGATACCCAACGAAACTGACTGGAGCCTGAACGCTCAACGTAATAACCGGAGTCTGGATACACAACGAAACTGACTGGTGCCTGAACGCTCAACGTAATAACCGGAGTCTGGATACCCAAAAAAACTGAACGGAGCCTGAACGCTCAACGTAAAAACCGGACTCTAGATACTCAACGAAATTGACCGGAGCCTGAACGCACAACGTAATAACTGGAGTCTGAATGCGCAACGAAAATGACCGGAGCCTGAACGCTCAACGTAATAACCGGAGTCTGGACACCCAACGAAATTGACCGGAGCCTGAACGTTCAACGTAATAACCGGAGTCTGGATACCTAACGAAACTGACCGGAGCCTGAACGCTCAACGTAATAACCAGAGTCTGGATACCCAACGAAACTGACCGGAGCTTGAATGCTCAACGTAATAACTGAAGTCTGGATACCTAACGAAACTGACCGGAGCCTGAACGCTCAATGTAATAACCGGAGTCTGGATACCCAATGAAACTGACCGGAGTCATAACGCTCAACGTAATAACCAGAGTCTGGATACTCAACGAAATTGACTGGAGCCTGAACGCACAACGTAATAACTGGAGTCTGAATGCGCAACGAAAATGACCGGAGCCTGAACGATCAACGTAATAACCGGAGTCTAGATACGCAACGAAACTGACCGGAGCCTGAACTCTCAACGTAATAACCGGAGTCTGAATGCCCAACGAAACTGACCAGAGTCTGAACGCTCAACGTAATAACCGGAGTCTGGATACCCAACGAAACTGACCGGAGCCTGAACGCTCAACGTAATAACCGGAATCTGGATACCCTACGAAACTGACCGGAGCCTGAACGCTCAACGTAATAACTGGAGTCTGGATACCCAATGAAACTGACCAGAGCCTGAACGCTCAACGTAATAACCGGAGTCTGGATACCCAACAAAACTGACCGGAGCCTGAACGCTCAACATAAAAACCGGAGTCTGGATACCCAATGAAACTGACCGGTGTAACGCCCCGATTCTGAATTCCCATTAATTGTTGAGTCTTTTAATTTATTTAATTGATGTTTGTTTTAAATTGAGAAATTATATATTACTATGTGGTGTTTGCTTATTTTATCTATTTTTACCGATTCAGAGAGTTTTCGGGGAATTTGAGTAAAAAGGGCATTTTAGACATTTAGCAATTTAGTGTGAGAATTGATTGGTAAGTATTGGAAAGAATTTGAGAGGAAAGAAATAGAGATAGAAATAGAATAAGAGAGGAAAAGAAAGAAAGATAGTAACATAAGAAGAAAAACAAGAGAAAGAAAAGAGGAGAAGAGAAAGAGAAGAGAAAGTGGAGAGGAAAACCTAGAATCATCAAGGGATCATCACCAAAGCTTGCAATCGATCGGTAAGGGTGTGAAACTCCATCATCTCTTTAATGTATATGATTGTATGTGTATGTGTTTGGATTTTGTAGAGTTTCTACTCTTTTTCCACTTAGGTTAGAAGTTGGTTTTGTGAGTAGAATGAGGTTTTAATCGGTTAGAACTCGAATTAGACGATGTAGTTTAGTCGGGTGATGGTAGGGTTGTGCCACTGAGACTGGTTTGGATTTAATCGGTTGATTTTGTGGAGTTTGGGCTCTTGAGACAGCCATGGAAGTTCTGTCTTCGCAGGCTCGCCAGGCGAATGGCAGCGAAGCTTCGCCAGGCGAAGCCCAGCGAGCTGCAGCGAAGCAAGTCAGAAGCAACACCCTGTATTCGCTGGCAAGTTCGCCAGACGAGGTTAGTTGGCGAAGGTTCGCCAGGCGAGTGTGTAGCGAGCCTCAACGAGTAATTCCAGAATTACTCCCAGTGGACTTCGCTGGGAAGTTCGCCAGGCGAAGGCCAGCGAGCATTCGCTGCGTGGCTTCGCCAGGCGAAGGTTGGCGAACCTGACAATGTTATTTGTTTTGCTGTTTGTTCATAGCATGATTTTTGGCCGATTCAATTATGATTAATGCCTATATGAATGATTGATGTGTGAACTGTTTTGACATGTCGTGCTGTGGGTGGCCGAAAGGCGTGAATCCTAGATCGTAGAGCCAATGGTGAATCTTGAACGTTTGATAATCTTGTGTATTTGCTTGAATTGAATAGAAACGCATTGATAGGATGATATGTGTGTAAACCATGTGTGAAATGGTGCATAATGTGAATGCATGATAGATATATGCGATGTATGTGATAAATGCAATGAGTATGTTTGTGAACATAGTATGCATTCTGTGTTGATCAATCCCTCGGAGGATTAGCATTGTGTAGCATCTTAGTATGCATTTTTGTGTTGAATGATCCCTCGGAGGATTTGCAGAACCTCGCATGATACGATGGTTACATTAGATTCCTTGGAGAATCGGTTGCATTGTGTGATTCCTCGGAGAATCGGTCATAACATGTAATCCCTTGGAGGATTGACTAGAGTATTTGATTCCATGGAGAATCTGCTGAGTATTTGATTCCGTGGAGAATCTGCTGAATATTCGATTCCGTGGAGAATCTGATGAATATTTGATTCCGTGGAGAATCTGCTGAATACTTGATTCCATGGAGAATCTGCTGAATACTCGATTCCTTAGAGAATCTGTTGAAATGAGTCGGTACCGCATTTGCATCTGCATAGAGTCGTGTGTCGGTCTCTATGAGTTGCATGAGTCATCTGTGTATGATGCATTAGTTGTATGAATGTAACTGTGTACGTTATATATGATTGTTTGGAGGAACATATAGTGAATGTTCATGAGCATGTGTAGAGGCATGATTAATTGTATATGCTTAATGTGGTGAGAACATAATTTGAGTATAACTTGTACAAATATGAGTATATGTATATATACAATTTTATGCATTAATTGTTATGATATTGTTTCTCACCCTTCTGCTGTTTTATAATGCTCTATGAGGCATTGCAGAGTAGGAAGCTGGAGGTTCTTTTTCTGAAGCGATGTCTTCATTCTTTTTGGTCAATGGCTCTGATATGTAACATCTGGGTAGTTAGGAAGCTTTTAACTCTTTTGGAGTTACATTTGTTTTGATTCCTTGTGATACATCTGTGTATGTATCCACTGTGGATATGGTTGTAAAGCATGAATTGATTGAATGGTTGTATATACTTTTATGAATGTGAACGATTCAATACTTGGATGTTTCCGCTTTTATTCTAAATATTGAGATGTGGGTTACCCATTGTTGCATATCTATTTTGAGCAGGTATCGTATGTGTTTAATTTCATGATAATGTGATGCGCCTCTTATATACCATGTTTTAATTAAACTCTGATGAAATAAATTTTCTAAGTGCCTAATTGATTAAATGTATTAATTTGGGGGTATAGAAAGGGGGTGTTACAACCGGAGCCTGAACGATCAACATAATAACCGAAGTCTGGATACGCAACGAAACTGACCGAAGCCTGAACTCTCAACGTAATAACCGGAGTCTGAATAACCAACGAAACTGACCGGAGCCTGCACGCTCAACGTAATAACCGGAGTCTGGATACCCAATGAAACTGACCGGAGCCTGAACGCTCAACGTAATAACCGGAATCTGGATACCCAACGAAACTGAACGGAGCCTAAACGCTCAACATAATAACCGAAGTCTGGATACCCAACAAAACTGACCGGAGCCTGAACCCTCAACATAATAACCGGAGTCTGGATACCCAACAAAACTGACCGGAGCCTGAACGCTCAATGTAATAACCGGAGTCTGGATACCCAAGGAAACTGACCGGAGCCTGAACGCTTAACTTAATAACCGGAGTCTGGATACCCAACGAAACTGACCGGAGCCTGAACACTCAACGTAATAACCGGAGTCTGGATACCCAACGAAACTGACCGGAGTCTGAACGCTCAACGTAAAAACCGGAGTCTGGATACCAAACGAAACTGACCAGAGCCTGAACACTCAACGTAATAATCGGAGTCTGGATACCCAACGAAACTGACCGGAGCCTGAACGCTTAACGTAATAACCGGAGTCTGGATACCCAACAAAATTGATTGGAGCCTGAACGCTCAACGTAAAAACCAGAGTCTGGATACCCAACAAAACTGACCGGAGCCTGAACGCTCAACGTAAAAACCGGAGTCTGGATACCCAACGAAATTGACCGGAGCCTTAACGCTCAACGTAAAAACCGGAGTCTGGATACCCAACGAAATTGACCGGAGCCTGAACGCTCAACGTAATAACCAGAGTCTGGATACCCAACAAAACTGACCGGAGCCTGAACGCTAAACGTGATAACCGGAGTCTGGATACCAAACGAAACTGACCGGAGTTTGAACACTCAACGTAATAACCTTTGAACGCTCAACGTAATAACCGGAGTCTGGTTACCCAACAAAACTGACCGGAGCCTGAACGCTCAACGTAAAAACCGGAGTCTGGATACCCAACGAAACTGACCGGAGCCTAAAACCTCAACATAATAACCGGAGTCTGGATACCCAACAAAACTGACCGGAGCCTGAACGCTCAACGTAAAAACTGGAGTCTGGTTACCCAATGAAACTGACCGGTGCCTAAAGGCTCAACGTAATAACCGGAGTCTGGATACCCAACAAAACTGACCGGAGCCTGAACGCTCAACGTAAAAACCGGAGTTTGGATACCCAACGAAACTGACCGGAGCCTGAACGCTCAATGTAATAACCGGAGTCTGGATACGCAACGAAACTGACAAGAGCCTGAACGCTCAACGTAATAACCGGAGTCTGGATACCCAAAAAAACAGAACGGAGCCTGAACGCTCAATGTAATAACCGGCGTCTGGATACTCAACTAAACTGACCGGAGCCTGAACGCACAACGTCATAACTGGTGTCTGAATGCGCAACGAAAATGACCGGAGCCTGAACGCTCAACATAATAACCGGAGTCTGGACACCCAACGAAACTGACCGGAGCCTGAACGTTCAACATAATAACTGGAGTCTGGACACCCAACGAAACTGACCGGAGCCTGAACGCTCAACGTAATAAACGGAGTCTGGATACCCAAAGAAACTGACCGGAGCTTGAATGCTCAACGTAATAACCGAATTCTGGATACCCAACGAAACTGACCGGAGCCTGAACGCTCAACGTAATAACCAGAGTCTGGATACCCAATGAAACTGACCGTAGCCTTAACGCTCAACGTAATAACCGAAGTCTGGATACCTAACAAAACTGACCGGAGCCTGAACGCTCAACGTAAAAACCGGAGTCTGGATACCCAATGAAACTGACCGGAGCCTGAACGATCAACGTAATAACCGAAGTCTGGATACGCAACGAAAGTGACCAGAGCCTGAACTCTTAACGTAATAACCGGAGTCTGAATACCCAACGAAAATGACCAGAGCCTGAACGCTCAACGTAATAACCGGAGTCTGGATACCCAATGAAACTCACCGGAGCCTGAATGGTCAACGTAATAACCGGAATCTGGATACCCTACGAAACTGAACGGAGCCTGAACGCTCAACATAATAACCGAAGTCTGGATACCCAACAAAACTGACCGGAGCCTGAACCCTCAACATAATAACCGGAGTCTGGATACCCAACGAAACTGACCGGAGCCTGAACGCTTAACATAATAACCGGAGTCTGGATACCCAACGAAACTGACCGGAGTTTGAACGCTCAACGTAAAAACCGGAGTCTGGATACCAAACGAAACTGACCAGAGCCTGAACGCTCAACGTAATAATCGGAGTCTGGATACCCAACGAAACTGACCGGAGCCTGAACGCTTAACGTAATAACCGGAGTCTGGATACCCAACAAAATTGACTGGAGCCTGAACTCTCAACGTAAAAACCAGAGTCTGGATACCCAACAAAACTGACCGGAGCCTGAACGCTCAACGTAAAAACCGGAGTCTGGATACCCAACGAAATTGACCGGAGCCTGAACGCTCAACGTAAAAACCGGAGTCTGGATACCCAACGAAACTGACCGGAGCCTGAACGTTCAACGTAATAACCGGAGTCTGGATACCCAACAAAACTGACCGGAGCCTGAACGCTAAACGTGATAACCGGAGTCTGGATACCAAACGAAACTGACCGGAGTTTGAACACTCAACGTAATAACCTTTGAACGCTCAACGTAATAACCGGAGTCTGGTTACCCAACAAAACTGACCGGAGCCTGAACGCTCAACGTAAAAACCGGAGTCTGGATACCCAACGAAACTGACCGGAGCCTAAAACCTCAACATAATAACCGGAGTCTGGATACCCAACAAAACTGACCGGAGCCTGAACGCTCAACGTAAAAACTGGAGTCTGGTTACCCAATGAAACTGACCGGTGCCTAAAGGCTCAACGTAATAACCGGAGTCTGGATACCCAACAAAACTGACCGGAGCCTGAACGCTCAACGTAAAAACCGGAGTTTGGATACCCAACGAAACTGACCGGAGCCTGAACGCTCAATGTAATAACCGGAGTCTGGATACGCAACGAAACTGACAGGAGCCTGAACGCTCAACGTAATAACCGGAGTCTGGATACCCAAAGAAACTGACCGGAACTTGAATGCTCAACGTAATAACCGAATTCTGGATACCCAACGAAACTGACCGGAGCCTAAACGCTCAACGTAATAACCAGAGTCTGGATACCCAATGAAACTGACCGGAGCCTGAACGCTCAACGTAATAACCGAAGTCTGGATACCCAACAAAACTGACCGGAGCCTGAACGCTCAACGTAAAAACCAGAGTCTGGATACCCAATGAAACTGACCGGAGCCTGAACGATCAACGTAATAACCGAAGTCTGGATATGCAACGAAACTGACCAGAGCCTGAACTCTCAACGTAATAACCGGAGTCTGAATACCCAACGAAAATGACCAGAGCCTGAACGCTCAACGTAATAACCGGAGTCTGGATACCCAATGAAACTTACCGGAGCCTGAACGCTCAACATAATAACCGGAATCTGGATACCCTACGAAACTGAACGGAGCCTGAACGCTCAACATAATAACCGAAGTCTGGATACCCAACAAAACTGACCGGAGCCTGAACCCTCAACATAATAACCGGAGTCTGGATACCCAACGAAACTGACCGGAGCCTGAACGCTTAACATAATAACCGGAGTCTGGATACCCAACGAAACTGACCGGAGTCTGAACGCTCAACGTAAAAACCGGAGTCTGGATACCAAACGAAACTGACCAGAGCCTGAACGCTCAACGTAATAATCGGAGTCTGGATACCCAACGAAACTGACCGGAGCCTGAACGCTTAACGTAATAACCGGAGTCTGGATACCCAACAAAATTGACTGGAGCCTGAATGCTCAACGTAAAAACCAGAGTCTGGATAGCCAACAAAACTGACCGGAGCCTGAACGCTCAACGTAAAAACCGGAGTCTGGATACCCAACGAAATTGACCGGAGCCTGAACGCTCAACGTAAAAACCGAAGTCTGGATACCCAACGAAACTGACCGGAGCCTGAACGCTCAACGTAATAACCGGAGTCTGGATACCCAACAAAACTGACCGGAGCCTGAACGCTAAACGTGATAACCGGAGTCTGGATACCAAACGAAACTGACCGGAGTTTGAACACTCAATGTAATAACCTTTGAACGCTCAACGTAATAACCGGAGTCTGGTTACCCAACAAAACTGACCGGAGCCTGAACGCTCAACGTAAAAACCGGAGTCTGGATACCCAACGAAACTGACCGGAGCCTAAAACCTCAACATAATAACCGGAGTCTGGATACCCAACAAAACTGACCGGAGCCTGAACGCTCAACGTAAAAACTGGAGTCTGGTTACCCAATGAAACTGACCGGTGCCTAAAGGCTCAACGTAATAACCGGAGTCTGGATACCCAACAAAACTGACCGGAGCCTGAACGCTCAACGTAAAAACCGGAGTTTGGATACCCAACGAAACTGACCGGAGCCTGAACGCTCAATGTAATAACCGGAGTCTGGATACGCAACGAAACTGACATGAGCCTGAACGCTCAACGTAATAACCGGAGTCTGGATACCCAAAAAAACAGAACAGAGCCTGAACGCTCAATGTAATAACCGGCGTCTGGATACTCAACTAAACTGACCGGAGCCTGAACGCACAACGTCATAACTGGTGTCTGAATGCGCAACGAAAATGACCGGAGCCTGAACGCTCAACATAATAACCGGAGTCTGGACACCCAACGAAACTGACCGGAGCCTGAACGTTCAACGTAATAACTGGAGTCTGGACACCCAACGAAACTGACCGGAGCCTGAACGATCAACATAATAACCGGAGACTGGATACCCAAAGAAACTGAGCGGAGCTTGAATGCTCAACGTAATAACCGAATTCTGGATACCCAACGAAACTGACCGGAGCCTGAACGCTCAATGTAATAACCAGAGTCTGGATACCCAATGAAACTGACCGGAGCCTGAACGCTCAACGTAATAACCGAAGTCTGGATACCCAACAAAACTGACAGGAGCCTAAACGCTCAACGTAAAAACCGGAGTCTGGATACCCAATGAAACTGACCGGAGCCTGAACGATCAACGTAATAACCGAAGTCTGGATACGCAACGAAACTGACCAGAGCCTGAACTCTCAACGTAATAACCAGAGTCTGAATACCCAACGAAAATGACCAGAGCCTGAACGCTCAACGTAATAACCGGAGTCTGGATACCCAATGAAACTCACTGGAGCCTGAACGCTCAACGTAATAACCGGAATCTGGATACCCTACGAAACTGAACGGAGCCTGAACGCTCAACATAATAACCGAAGTCTGGATACCCAACAAAACTGACCGGAGCCTGAACCCTCAACATAATAACCGGAGTCTGGATACCCAACGAAACTGACCGAAGCCTGAACGCTTAACATAATAACCGGAGTCTGGATACCCAACAAAATTGACCGGAGCCTTAACGCTCAACGTAATAACCGGAGTCTGGATACCCAACAAAACTGACCGGAGCCTGAACGTTCAACGTAATAACCGGAGTCTGGATACCAAACGAATCTGACCGGAGTTTGAATGCTCAACGTAATAACCGGAGTCTGGTTACCCAACAAAACTGACCGGAGCCTGAACGCTCAACGTAAAAACCGGAGTCTGGATACCCAACGAAACTGACCGGAGCCTGAAACCTGAACATAATAACCGGAGTCTGGATACCCAACAAAACTGACCGGAGCCTGAACGCTCAACGTAAAAACCGAAGTTTGGATACCCAACGAAACTGACCGGAGCTTGAACGCTCAATGTAATAACCGGAGTCTGGATACGCAACGAAACTGACCGGAGCCTGAACGCTCAACGTAATAACCGGAGTCTGGATACCCAAAAAAACTGAACGGAGCCTGAACGCTCAATGTAATAACCGGAGTCTGGATACACAACGAAACTGACCGGATCCTGAACGCACAACGTAATAATTGGAGTCTGAATGCGCAACGAAAATGACCGGAGCCTGAACACTCAACGTAATAATCGGAGTCTGGACACCCAACGAAACTGACCGGACCTTGAACGTTCAACGTAATAACCGGAGTCTGGATACCCAACGAAACTGACCGAAACCTAAACGCTCAACGTAATAACCGGAGTCTGGATACCCAAAGAAACTGACCGGAGCTTGAATGCTCAACGTAATAACCGAAGTCTGGACACCCAACGAAACTGACCGGACCTTGAACGTTCAACGTAATAACCGGAGTCTGGATACCCAACGAAACTGACCGAAACCTAAACGCTCAACGTAATAACCGGAGTCTGGATACCCAAAGAAACTGACCGGAGCCTTAACGCTCAACGTAATAACCAGAGTCTGGATACCCAATGAAACTGACCGGAGCCTGAACGCTCAACGTAATAACCGTAGTCTGGATACCCAACAAAACTGACCGGAACCTGAACGCTCAACGTAAAAACCGGAGTCTGGATACCCAATGAAACTGACCGGAGCCTGAACGATCAACGTAATAACCGGAGTCTGGATACGCAACGAAACTGACCAGAGCCTGAACGCTCAACGTAATAACCGGAGTCTGGATACCCAACGAAACTGACAAGAGCCTGAACGTTCAACGTAATAACCAGAGTCTGGATATCCAATGAAACTGACCGGAGCCTGAACGCTCAACGTAATAACCGGAAACTGGATACCCTACGAAACTGAACGGAGCCTGAACGCTCAACGTAATAACCGGAGTCTGGATACCCAATAAAACTGACCAGAGCCTGAACCCTCAACATAATAACCGGAGTCTGGATACCCAACAAAACTGACCGGAGCCTGAACGCTCAATGTAATAACCGGAGTCTGGATACCCAACGAAACTGACCGGAGCCTGAACGCTTAACTTAATAACCGGAGTCTGGATACCCAACGAAACTGACCGGAGCCTGAAGGCTCAACGTTATAACCGGAGTCTGGATACCCAACCAAACTGACCGGAGCCTGAACGCTCAACGTAAAAACCGGAGTCTGGATACCCAACAAAACTGACCGGAACCTGAACGATCAACGTAATAATCGGAGTCTGGATACCCAACGAAACTGACCGGAGCCTGAAACCTGAACTTAATAACCGGAGTCTGGATACCCAACAAAACTGACCGGAGCCTGAACGCTCAACATAAAAACTGGAGTCTGGTTACCCAATGAAACTGACCGGAGCCTAAACGCTCAACGTAATAACCGGAGTCTGATTACCCAACAAAATTGACCGGAGCCTGAACGCTCAACGTAAAAACCGGAGTTTGGATACCCAACGAAAGTGACCGGAGCCTGAACGCTCAATGTAATAATGAATGTCTGGATACGCAACGAAACTAACCGGAGCCTGAACGCTCAACGTAATAACCGGAGTCTAGATACCCAAAAAAACTGAACGGAGCCTGAACGCTCAACGTAATAACCGGAGTCTGGATACTCAACGAAACTGACCGGAGCCTGAACGCACAACGTAATAATTGGAGTCTGAATGCGCAACGAAAATGACCGGAGCCTGAACGCTCAACGTAATAACCGGAGTCTGGACACCCAACGAAACTGACCGGAGCCTGAACGTTCAACGTAATAACCGGAGTCTGGATACCCAACGAAACTGACCGGAGCCTGAATGCTCAATGTAATAACCGGAGTTTGGATACCCAAAGAAACTGACCGGAGCTTGAATGCTCAACGTCATAACCGAAGTCTGGATACCCAACAAAACTGACCGGAGCCTGAACGCTCAATGTAATAACCAGAGTCTGGATACCCAATGAAACTGACCGGAGCCTGAACGCTCAACGTAATAACCGTAGTCTGGATACCAAACAAAACTGACCGGAGCCTGAACGCTCAACGTAAAAACCGGAGTCTGGATACCCAATGAAACTGACCGGAGCCTGAACGATCAACGTAATAACCGAAGTCTGGATACCTAACGAAACTGACCAGAGCCTGAACTCTCAACGTAATAAACGGAGTCTGATTACCCAACGAAACTGACCAGAGCCCGAGCGCTCAACGTAATAACCGGAGTCTGGATACCCAATGAAACTGACCGGAGCCTGAACGCTCAACGTAATAACCGGAATCTGGATACCCTACGAAACTGAACGGAGCCTAAACGCTCAACATAATAACCGAAGTCTGGATACCCAACAAAATTGACCGGAGCCTGAACGCACAATGTAATAACCGGAGTCTGGATACCCAACGAAACTGATCGGAGCCTGAAGGCTCAACGTTATAACCGGAGTCTGGATACCCAACGAAACTGACCGGAGCCTGAACGCTCAACGTAAAAACCGGAGTCTGGATACCCAACAAACTGACCGGAGCCTGAACGCTCAACGTAATAATCGGAGTCTGGATACCCAACGAAACTGACCGGAGCCTGAACACTTAACGTAATAACCGGAGTCTGGATACCCAACAAAATTGACCAGAGCCTGAACGCTCAACGTAAAAACCAGAGTCTGGATACCCAACAAAACTGACCGGAGCCTGAACGCTCAACGTAAAAACCGGAGTCTGGATACCCAACGAAACTGACCGGAGCCTGAACGCTCAACGTAATAACCGGAGTCTGGATACACAACGAAACTGACCAGAGCCTGAACGCTCAATGTAATAACTGGAGTCTGGATACCCAAAAAAACTGAACGGAGCCTGAACGCTCAACGTAATAACCGGTGTCTGGATACTCAACGAAACTGACCGGAGCCGGAACGCACAACGCAATAACTGGTGTCTAGATGCGCAACAAAAATGACCGGAGCCTGAACGCTCAACGTAATAACCGGAGTCTGGACACCCAACGAAACTAACCGGAGCCTGAACGTTCAATGTAATAACCGGAGTTTGGATACCCAACAAAACTGACCGGAGCCTGAACGCTCAACGTAATAACCGGAGTCTGGATACCCAACGAAACTGACCGGAGCTTGAATGCTAACCGTAATAACCGAAGTATGGATACCCAACGAAACTGACCGGAGCCTGAACGCTCAACGTAATAACCAGAGTCTGGATACCCAATGAAACTGACCGGAGCCTGAACGCTCAACGTAATAACCGGAGTCTGGATACCCAACAAAACTGACCGGAGCCTGGACGCTCAACATAAAAACCGGAGTATGGATACCCAATGAAACTGACCGGAGCTTGAACGATCAACGTAATAACCGAAGTCTGGATACGCAACGAAACTGACCGGAGCCTGAACGCTCAACCTAATAACTGGAGTCTGAATACCTAACGAAAGTGACCGGAGCCTGAATGCTCAACGTAATAACCGGAGTCTGGATACCCAACGAAACTGACCGGAGCCTGAACGCTCAACGTAATAATCGGAGTCTGGATACCCAACGAAACTGACCAGAGCCTGACTGCTTAACGTAATAACCGGAGTCTGGATACCCAACAAAATTGACCGGAGCCTAAACGCTCAACGTAAAAATCAGAGTCTAGATACCCAACAAAACTGACCTGAGCCTGAACGCTCAACGTAAAAACCAGAGTCTGGATACTCAACGAAATTGACCGGAGCCTGAATGCTCAACGTAAAAACCGCAGTCTCAAAACCCAACGAAACTGACCGTAGCCTGAACGCTCAACGTAATAACCGGAGTCTGGATACCCAACAAAACTGACCGGAGCCTGAACGCTCAATGTAATAACCGGAGTCTGGATAACAAACGAAACTGACCGGAGTTTGAACACTCAACGTAATAACCTTTGAACGCTCAACGTAATAACCTGAGTTTGGTTACCCATCAAAACTGACCGGAGCCTGAATGCTCAACGTAAAAACCCGAGTCTGGATACCCAACGAAACTGACCGGAGCCTTAAACCTCAATATAATAACCGGAGTCTGGATACCCAACAAAACTGACTGGAGCCTGAACGCTCAACGTAAAAACTGGAGTCTGGTTACCCAATGAAACTGACTGGAGCCTAAACGCTCAACGTAATAACCGGAGTCTGGATACCCAATAAAACTGACCGGAGCCTGAACGCTCAACGTAAAAACCGGAGTTTGGATACCCAACGAAACTGACCGGAGCCTGAACGCTCAATGTAATAACCGGAGTCTGGATACACAACGAAACTGACCGGAGCCTGAACGCTCAACGTAATAACCGCAGTCTGGATACCCAAAAAAACTTAACGGAGCCTGAACGCTTAACGTAATAACCGGAGTCTGGATACTCAACGAAACTGACCGGAGCCTGAACGCACAACGTAATAACTGGAGTGTCAATGCGCAACAAAAATGACCGGAGCCTGAACGCTCAACGTAATAACCGGAGTCTGGAAACCCAACGAATCTGACCGGAGCCTGAACGCTCAACGTAAAAACCAGAGTCTAGATACCCAACAAAACTGACCGGAGCCTGAACGCTCAACGTAAAAACCGGAGACTGGATACCCAACGAAACTGACCAGAGCCTGAACGCTCAACGTAATACCTGAAGTCTGGATACCAAACGAAACTGAACGGAGCCTGAACGCTCAATGTAATAACCTGAGTCTGGATACCCAATGAAACTGACCGGAGCCTGAACCCTCAACATAATAATCGGAGTCTGGATACCCAACAAAACTGACCGCAGCCTGAACGCTCAATGTAATAACCGGAGTCTGGATACCCAACGAAACTGACCGGAGACTGAACGCTCAATGTATAAACCGGAGTCTGGATACCCAACGAAACTGACCGGAGCCTAAACGCTCAACGTAAAAACCGGAGTCTGGATACCCAATGAAACTGACCGGAGCCTGAACGATCAACGTAATAACCGAAGTCTGGATACGCACCGAAACTGACCAGAGCCTGAACTCTCAACGTAATAACCAGAGTCTGAATACCTAACGAAACTGACCGGAGCCTGAACGCTCAACGTAATAACCGGAGTCTGGATACCCAATGAAACTGA
Organism: Lathyrus sativus; assembly: GCA_963859935.3. NCBI lineage: Eukaryota > Viridiplantae > Streptophyta > Magnoliopsida > Fabales > Fabaceae > Lathyrus > Lathyrus sativus. The sequence goes on from CAWUDS030000707.1 coordinate 67,231, forward strand.
CCGGGGCCTGAACGCTCAACGTAATAACCAGAATCTGGATACCCTACGAAACTGAACGGAGCCTGAACGCTCAAAATAATAACCGAAGTCTGGATACCCAACAAAACTGACCGGAGCCTGAACCCTCAACATAATAACCGGAGTCTGGATACCCAACAAAACTGACCGGAGCCTGAACGCTCAATGTAATTTGTCTTGATACCCAACGAAACTGACCAGAGCCTAAACGCTCAACGTAAAAACCGGAGTCTGGATACCCAACGAAACTGACCGGAGCCTGAACGCTCAACGTAATAACCGGAGTCTGGATACACAACGAAACTGACCAGAGCCTGAACGCTCAATGTAATAACCGGAGTCTGGATACCCAAAAAAACTGAACGGAGCCTGAACGCTCAACGTAATAACCGGTGTCTGGATACTCAATGAAACTGACCGGAGCCGGAACGCCCAACCTAATAATTGGGGTCTAGATGCGCAACGAAAATGACCGGAGCCTGAACGCTCAACGTAATAACCGGAGTCTGGACACCCAACGAAACTAACCGGAGCCTGAACGTTCAACGTAATAACCGGAGTCTGGATACCCAACGAAACTGACCGGAGACTGAACGCTCAACGTAATAACCGGAGTCTGGATACCCAACGAAACTGACCGGAGCTTGAATGCTCAACGTAATAACCGAAGTATGGATGCCCAATGAAACTGACCGGAGCCTGAACGCTCAACGTAAAAACCGGAGTCTGGATACCCAACGAAACTGACCGGAGCCTGAACGCTCAACGTAATAACCAGAGTCTGGATACACAATGAAACTAACCGGAGCCTGAACGCTCAATGTAATAACCGGAGTCTGGATACCTAAAAAAACTGAACGGAGCCTGAACGCTCAACGTAATAACCGGTGTCTGGATACTCAACGAAACTGACCGGAGCCGGAACGCACAACGTAATAACTGGAGTCTAGATGCGCAACGAAAATGACCGGAGCCTGAACGCTCAACGTAATAACCGGAGTCTGGACACCGAACGAAACTAACCGGAGCCTGAACGTTCAACGTAATAACCGGAGTCTGGATACCGAACGAAACTGATCGGAGCCTGAACGCTCAACGTAATAACCAGAGTCTGGATACCCAACGAAACTGACCGGAGTTTGAATGCTCAACGTAATAACCGAAGTATGGATACCCAACGAAACTGACCGGAGCCTGAACGCTCAACATAATAACCGGAGTCTGGATACCCAATGAAACTGACCGGAGCCTGAACGCTCAACGTAATAACCGGAGTCTGGATACCCAAAAAAACTGACCGGAGCCTAAATGCTCAACGTAAAAACCGGAGTCTGGATACCCAATGAAACTGACTGGAGCCTGAACGATCAACGTAATAACCGAAGTCTGGATACGCAACGAAACTGACCGGAGCCTGAACGCTCAACCTAAGAACCGGAGTCTGAATACCCAACGAAACTGACCGGAGCCTGAACGGTCAACGTAATAACCGGAGTCTAGATACCCAACGAAACTGACCGGAGCCTGAACGCTCAACGTAATAATCGGAGTCTGGATACCCAACGAAACTGACCAGAGCCTGACTGCTTAACGTAATAACCGGAGTCTGGATACCCAACAAAATTGACCGGAGCCTGAACGCTCAATGTAAAAACCAGAGTCTGGATACCCAACAAAACTGACCTGAGCCTGAACGCTCAACGTAAAAACCGGAGTCTGGATACCCAACGAAATTGACCGGAGCCTGAACGCTCAACGTAAAAACCGCAGTCTCGATACCCAACGAAACTGACCGGAGCCTGAACGCTCAACGTAATAACCGGAGTCTGGATACCCAACAAAACTGACCGGAGCCTGAACGCTCAATGTAATAACTGGAGTCTGGATACCAAACGAAACTGACCGGAGTTTGAACGCTCAATGTAATAACCTTTGAACGCTCAACGTAATAACCGGAGTTTGGTTACCCATCAAAACTGACCGGAGCCTGAACGCTCAACGTAAAAACCGGAGTCTGGATACCCAACGAAACTGACCGGAGCCTGACACCTCAACATAATAACCGGAGTCTGGATACCCAACAAAACTCACCGGAGCCTGAACGCTCAACGTAAAAACTGGAGTCTGGTTACCCAATGAAACTGACCGGAGCCTAAACGCTCAACGTAATAACCGGAGTCTGGATACCCAACAAAACTGACCGGAGCCTGAACGCTCAACGTAAAAACCGGAGTTTGGATACCCAACGAAACTGACCGGAGACTGAACGCTCAACGTAAAAACCGGAGTCTGGATACGCAACGAAACTGACCGGAGCCTGAACGCTCAACGTAATAACCGAAGTCTTGATACGCAACGAAACTGACCGGAGCCTGAACGCTCAACCTAATAACCGGAGTCTGAATACCCAACGAAACTGACCGGAGCCTGAACGCTCAACGTAATAACCGGAGTCTGGATACCCAACGAAACTGATCGGAGCTTGAATGCTCAACGTAATAACCGAAGTATGGATACCCAACGAAACTGACCGGAGCCTGAACGCTCAACGTAATATCCAGAGTCTGGATACCCAATGAAACTGACCGGAGCGTGAACGCTCAAAGTAATAACTGGAGTCTGGATACCCAACAAAACTGACCGGAGCCTGAACGCTCAACGTAAAAACCGGAGTATGGATATCATATGAAACTGACCGGAGCCTGAACGCTCAATGTAATAACTGAAGTTTGGATACAAACGAAACTGAACGGAGTCTGAACGCTCAATGTAATAACCTGATGCTGGATACCCAATGAAACTGACTGGAGCCTGAACCCTCAACATAATAATCAGAGTCTGGATACCCAACAAAACTGACCGGAGCCTGAACGCTCAATGTAATAATCGGAGTCTGGATACCCAACGAAACTGACCGGAGCCTGAACGCTAAACGTAATAACCGGAGTCTGGATACCCAACGAAACTGACCGGAGCCTAAACGCTCAATGTAAAAACCGGAGTCTGGATACCCAATGAAACTGACCGGAGCCTGAACGATCAACGTAATAACCGAAGTCTGGATACGCAACGAGACTGACCAGAGCCTGAACTCTCAACGTAATAACCGGAGTCTGAATACCCAACGAAACTGACCGGAGCCTGAACGCTCAACGTAATAACCGGAGTCTGGATACCCAATGAAACTGACCGAAGCCTGAACGCTCAGTGTAATAACCAGAATCTGGATACCCTACGAAACTGAACGGAGCCTGAACGCTCAAAATAATAACCGAAGTCTGGATACCCAACAAAACTGACCGGAGCCTGAACCCTCAACATATTTACCGGAGTCTGGATACCCAACAAAACTGACCGGAGCCTGAACGCTCAACGTAAAAACCGGAGTTTGGATACCCAACGAAACTGACCGGAGACTGAACGCTCAACGTAAAAACCGGAGTCTGGATACGCAACGAAACTGACCGGAGCCTGAACGCTCAACGTAATAACCGAAGTCTTGATACGCAACGAAACTGACCGGAGCCTGAACGCTCAACCTAATAACCGGAGTCTGAATACCCAACGAAACTGACCGGAGCCTGAACGCTCAACGTAATAACCGGAGTCTGGATACCCAACGAAACTGATCGGAGCTTGAATGCTCAACGTAATAACCGAAGTATGGATACCCAACGAAACTGACCGGAGCCTGAACGCTCAACGTAATATCCAGAGTCTGGATACCCAATGAAACTGACCGGAGCGTGAACGCTCAACGTAATAACTGGAGTCTGGATACCCAACAAAACTGACCGGAGCCTGAACGCTCAACGTAAAAACCGGAGTATGGATATCCTATGAAACTGACCGGAGCCTGAACGCTCAATGTAATAACTGAAGTTTGGATACAAACGAAACTGAACGGAGTCTGAACGCTCAATGTAATAACCTGATGCTGGATACCCAATGAAACTGACTGGAGCCTGAACCCTCAACATAATAATCAGAGTCTGGATACCCAACAAAACTGACCGGAGCCTGAACGCTCAATGTAATAATCGGAGTCTGGATACCCAACGAAACTGACCGGAGCCTGAACGCTCAACGTAATAACCGGAGTCTGGATACCCAACGAAACTGACCGGAGCCTAAACGCTCAATGTAAAAACCGGAGTCTGGATACCCAATGAAACTGACCGGAGCCTGAACGATCAACGTAATAACCGAAGTCTGGATACGCAACGAGACTGACCAGAGCCTGAACTCTCAACGTAATAACCGGAGTCTGAATACCCAACGAAACTGACCGGAGCCTGAACGCTCAACGTAATAACCGGAGTCTGGATACCCAATGAAACTGACCGAAGCCTGAACGCTCAACGTAATAACCAGAATCTGGATACCCTACGAAACTGAACGGAGCCTGAACGCTCAAAATAATAACCGAAGTCTGGATACCCAACAAAACTGACCGGAGCCTGAACCCTCAACATATTTACCGGAGTCTGGATACCCAACAAAACTGACCGGAGCCTGAACGCTCAACGTAATAACAGGAGTCTGGATACCCAACGAAACTGACCGGAGCCTGAACGCTCAACGTAAAAACCGGAGTCTGGATACACAACGAAACTGACCGGAGCCTGAACGCTCAACGTAATAACCGCAGTCTGGATACACAACGAAACTGACCGGAGCCTGAACGCTCAATGTAATAACCGGAGTCTGGATACCCAAAAAAACTGAATGGAGCCTGAACGCTCAAAGTAATAATCGGTGTCTGGATACTCAACGAAACTGATCGGAGCCGGAACGCACAACGTAATAACTGGAATCTAGATGCGCAACGAAAATGACCGGAGTCTGAACACTCAACGTAATAACCGGAGTCTGGACACCCAACGAAACTAACCGGAGCCTGAACGTTCAACGTAATAACCGGAGTCTGGATACCCAACGAAACTGACCGGAGCCTGAACGCTCAACGTAATAACCGGAGTCTGGATACCCAACGAAACTGATCGGAGCTTGAATGCTCAACGTAATAACCGAAGTATGGATACCCAACGAAACTGACCGGAGCCTGAACGCTCAACGTAATAACCGGAGTCTGGATACCCAATGAAACTGACCGGAGCCTGAACGCTCAACGTAATAACCGGAGTCTGGATACCCAACAAAACTGACCGGAGCCTGAACGCTCAACGTAAAATCCGGAGTCTGGATACCCTATGAAACTGACCGGAGCCTGAACGATCAACGTAATAACCGAAGTCTTGATACGCAACGAAACTGACCGGAGCCTGAACGCTTAACCTAATAACCGGAGTCTGAATACCCAACGAAACTGACCGGAGCCTGAACGCTCAACGTAATAACCGGAGTCTGGATACCCAACGAAACTGACCGGAGCCTGAACGCTCAACGTAATAATTGGAGTCTGGATACCCAACGAAACTGACCAGAGTCTGACTGCTTAACGTAATAACCGGAGTCTGGATACCCAACAAAATTGACCGAAGCCTGAACGCTCAACGTAAAAACCAGAGTCTGGATACCCAACAAAACTGACCTGAGCCTGAACGCTCAACGTAAAAACCGGAGTCTGGATACCCAACGAAATTGACCGGAGCCTGAACGCTCAACGTAAAAACCGCAGTCTGGATACCCAACGAAACTGACCGGAGCCTGAACGCTCAACGTAATAACCGGAGTCTGGATACCCAACAAAACTGACCGGAGCCTAAACGCTCAATGTAATAACCGGAGTCTGGATACCAAACGAAACTGACCGGAGTTTGAACGCTCAACGTAATAACCTTTGAACGCTCAACGTAATAACCGGAGTCTGGTTACCCATCAAAACTGACCGGAGCCTGAACGCTCAACGTAAAAACCGGAGTCTGGATACCTAACGAAACTGACCGGAGCCTGAAAACGCAACATAATAACCGGAGTCTGGATACCCAACAAAACTGACTGGAGCCTGAACGCTCAACGTAAAAACTGGAGTCTGGATACCCAACAAAACTGACCGGAGCCTGAACGCTCAACGTAAAAACCGAAGTTTGGATACCCAACGAAACTGCCGGGAGCCTGAACGCTCAATGTAATAACCGGAGTCTGGATACGCAACGAAACTGACCGGAGCCTGAACGCTCAACGTAATAACCGGAGTCTGGATACCCAAAAAAACTGAACGGAGCCTGAACGCTCAACGTAATAACCGGAGTCTGGATACTCAACGAAACTGACCGGAGCCTGAACGCACAACGTAATAACTGGAGTGTGAATGCGCAACGAAAATGATTGGAGCCTGAACGCTAAACGTAATAACCGGAGTCTGGACACCCAACGAAACTGACCGGAGCCTGAACGTTCAATGTAATAACCGGAGTCTGGATACCCAACGAAAATGACCGGAGCCGGAATGCTCAACGTAATAACCGGAGTCTGGATACCCAACGAAACTGACCGGAGCCTGAACGCTCAACGTAAAAACCAGAGTCTAGATACCCAACAAAACTGACCGGAGCCTGAACGCTCAACGTAAAAACCGGATCTGGATACCCAACGAAACTGACCGGAGCCTGAACGCTCAACGTAATAACTGAAGTCTGGACACCAAACGAAACTAAATGGAGCCTGAACGCTCAATGTAATAACCTGAGTCTGGATACCCAATGAAACTGACCAGAGCCTGAACCCTCAACATAATAATCGGAGTCTGGATACCCAACAAAACTGAACGGAGCCTGAACGCTCAATGTAATAACCGGAGTCTGGATACCCAACGAAACTGACCGGAGCCAAAACGCTCAACGTAAAAACCGGAGTCTGGATACTCAATGAAACTGACCGGAGCCTGAACGATCAACGTAATAACCGAAGTCTGGATACGCAACGAAACTGACCAGAGCCATAAACTCTCAACGTAATAACCGGAGTCTGAATACCCAACGAAACTGACCGGAGCCTTAACGCTCAACGTAATAACCGGAGTCTGGATACCCAATGAAACTGACCGGAGCCTGAACGCTCAAAATAATAACCGAAGTCTGGATACCCAACAAAACTGACCGGAGCCTGAACCCTCAACATATTTACCGGAGTCTGGATACCCAACAAAACTGACCGGAGCCTGAACGCTCAACGTAATAACAGGAGTCTGGATACCCAACGAAACTGACCGGAGCCTGAACGCTCAACGTAAAAACCGGAGTCTGGATACACAACGAAACTGACCGGAGCCTGAACGCTCAACGTAATAACCGCAGTCTGGATACACAACGAAACTGACCGGAGCCTGAACGCTCAATGTAATAACCGGAGTCTGGATACCCAAAAAAACTGAATGGAGCCTGAACGCTCAAAGTAATAATCGGTGTCTGGATACTCAACGAAACTGATCGGAGCCGGAACGCACAACGTAATAACTGGAATCTAGATGCGCAACGAAAATGACCGGAGTCTGAACACTCAACGTAATAACCGGAGTCTGGACACCCAACGAAACTAACCGGAGCCTGAACGTTCAACGTAATAACCGGAGTCTGGATACCCAACGAAACTGACCGGAGCCTGAACGCTCAACGTAATAACCGGAGTCTGGATACCCAACGAAACTGATCGGAGCTTGAATGCTCAACGTAATAACCGAAGTATGGATACCCAACGAAACTGACCGGAGCCTGAACGCTCAACGTAATAACCGGAGTCTGGATACCCAATGAAACTGACCGGAGCCTGAACGCTCAACGTAATAACCGGAGTCTGGATACCCAACAAAACTGACCGGAGCCTGAACGCTCAACGTAAAATCCGGAGTCTGGATACCCTATGAAACTGACCGGAGCCTGAACGATCAACGTAATAACCGAAGTCTTGATACGCAACGAAACTGACCGGAGCCTGAACGCTTAACCTAATAACCGGAGTCTGAATACCCAACGAAACTGACCGGAGCCTGAACGCTCAACGTAATAACCGGAGTCTGGATACCCAACGAAACTGACCGGAGCCTGAACGCTCAACGTAATAATTGGAGTCTGGATACCCAACGAAACTGACCAGAGTCTGACTGCTTAACGTAATAACCGGAGTCTGGATACCCAACAAAATTGACCGAAGCCTGAACGCTCAACGTAAAAACCAGAGTCTGGATACCCAACAAAACTGACCTGAGCCTGAACGCTCAACGTAAAAACCGGAGTCTGGATACCCAACGAAATTGACCGGAGCCTGAACGCTCAACGTAAAAACCGCAGTCTGGATACCCAACGAAACTGACCGGAGCCTGAACGCTCAACGTAATAACCGGAGTCTGGATACCCAACAAAACTGACCGGAGCCTAAACGCTCAATGTAATAACCGGAGTCTGGATACCAAACGAAACTGACCGGAGTTTGAACGCTCAACGTAATAACCTTTGAACGCTCAACGTAATAACCGGAGTCTGGTTACCCATCAAAACTGACCGGAGCCTGAACGCTCAACGTAAAAACCGGAGTCTGGATACCTAACGAAACTGACCGGAGCCTGAAAACGCAACATAATAACCGGAGTCTGGATACCCAACAAAACTGACTGGAGCCTGAACGCTCAACGTAAAAACTGGAGTCTGGATACCCAACAAAACTGACCGGAGCCTGAACGCTCAACGTAAAAACCGAAGTTTGGATACCCAACGAAACTGCCGGGAGCCTGAACGCTCAATGTAATAACCGGAGTCTGGATACGCAACGAAACTGACCGGAGCCTGAACGCTCAACGTAATAACCGGAGTCTGGATACCCAAAAAAACTGAACGGAGCCTGAACGCTCAACGTAATAACCGGAGTCTGGATACTCAACGAAACTGACCGGAGCCTGAACGCACAACGTAATAACTGGAGTGTGAATGCGCAACGAAAATGATTGGAGCCTGAACGCTAAACGTAATAACCGGAGTCTGGACACCCAACGAAACTGACCGGAGCCTGAACGTTCAATGTAATAACCGGAGTCTGGATACCCAACGAAAATGACCGGAGCCGGAATGCTCAACGTAATAACCGGAGTCTGGATACCCAACGAAACTGACCGGAGCCTGAACGCTCAACGTAAAAACCAGAGTCTAGATACCCAACAAAACTGACCGGAGCCTGAACGCTCAACGTAAAAACCGGATCTGGATACCCAACGAAACTGACCGGAGCCTGAACGCTCAACGTAATAACTGAAGTCTGGACACCAAACGAAACTAAATGGAGCCTGAACGCTCAATGTAATAACCTGAGTCTGGATACCCAATGAAACTGACCAGAGCCTGAACCCTCAACATAATAATCGGAGTCTGGATACCCAACAAAACTGAACGGAGCCTGAACGCTCAATGTAATAACCGGAGTCTGGATACCCAACGAAACTGACCGGAGCCAAAACGCTCAACGTAAAAACCGGAGTCTGGATACTCAATGAAACTGACCGGAGCCTGAACGATCAACGTAATAACCGAAGTCTGGATACGCAACGAAACTGACCAGAGCCATAAACTCTCAACGTAATAACCGGAGTCTGAATACCCAACGAAACTGACCGGAGCCTTAACGCTCAACGTAATAACCGGAGTCTGGATACCCAATGAAACTGACCGGAGCCTGAACGCTCAATGTAATAACCAGAATCTGGATACCCTACGAAACTGAACGGAAACTGAACGTTCAAAATAATAACCGAAGTCTGGATACCCAATAAAACTGACCGGAGCCTGAACCCTCAACATAATTACCGGAGTCTGGATACCCAACAAAACTGACCGGAGCCTGAACGCTCAACGTAATAACAGGAGTCTGGATACCCAACGAAACTGACCGGAGCCTGAACGCTCAACGTAAAAACCGGAGTCTGGATACCCAACGAAACTGACCGGAGCCTGAACGCTCAACGTAATAACCGCAGTCTGGATACACAACGAAACTGACCGGAGCCTGAACGCTCAATGTAATAACCGGAGTCTGGATACCCAAAAAAACTGAACGGAGCCTGAACGCTCAAAGTAATAATCGGTGTCTGGATACTCAACGAAACTGATCAGAGCCGTAACGCACAACGTAATAACTGGAATCTAGATGCGCAACGAAAATGACCGGAGTCTGAACACTCAACGTAATAACCGGAGTCTGGACACCCAACGAAACTAACCGGAGCCTGAACGTTCAACGTAATAACCGGAGTCTGGATACCCAACGAAACTGACCGGAGCCTGAACGCTCAACGTAAAAACCGGAGTCTGGATACCCAATGAAACTGATCGGAGCTTAAATGCTCAACGTAATAACCGAAGTATGGATACCCAACGAAACTGACCGGAGCCTGAACGCTCAACGTAATAACCGGAGTCTGGATACCCAATGAAACTGACCGGAGCCTGAACGCTCAACGTAATAACCGGAGTATGGATACTCAACAAAACTGACCGGAGCCTGAACGCTCAACGTAAAATCCGGAGTCTGGATACCCTATGAAACTGACCGGAGCCTGAACGATCAACGTAATAACCGAAGTCTTGATACGCAACGAAACTGACCGGAGCCTGAACGCTCAACCTAATAACCGGAGTCTGAATACCCAACGAAACTGACCGGAGCCTGAACGCTCAATGTAATAATCGGAGTCTTGATACGCAACGAAACTGACCGGAGCCTGAACGATCAACGTAATAACCGAAGTCTTGATACGCAACGAAACTGACCGGAGCTTGAACGCTCAACGTAATAACCGGAGTCTGGATACCCAACGAAACTGACCGGAGCCTGAACGCTCAACGTAATAATCGGAGTCTGGATACCCAATGAAACTGACCAGAGCCTGACTGCTTAACGTAATAACCGGAGTCTGGATACCCAACAAAATTGACCGAAGCCTGAACGCTCAACGTAAAAACCAGAGTCTGGATACCCAACAAAACTGACCTGAGCCTGAACGCGCAACGTAAAAACCGGAGTCTGGATACCCAACGAAATTGACCGGAGCCTGAACGCTCAACGTAAAAACCGCAGTCTGGATACCCAACGAAACTGACCGGAGCCTGAACGCTCAACGTAATAACCGGAGTCTGGATACCCAACAAAACTGACCGGAGCCTGAACGCTCAATGTAATAACCGGAGTCTGGTTACCCATCAAAACTGACCGGAGCCTGAACGCTCAACGTAAAAACCGGAGTCTGGATACCCAACGAAACTGACCAGAGCCTGAACTCTCAACGTAATAACCGGAGTCTGAATACCCAACGAAACTGACCGGAGCCTTAACGCTCAACGTAATAACCGGAGTCTGGATACACAACAAAACTGACCGGAGCCTGAACGCTCAATGTAATAACCGGAGTCTGGATACCCAAAAAAACTGAACGGAGCCTGAACGCTTAAAGTAATAATCGGTGTCTGGATACTCAACGAAACTGATCGGAGCCGGAACGCACAACGTAATAACTGGAATCTAGATGCGCAACAAAAATGACCGGAGTCTGAACACTCAACGTAATAACCGGAGTCTGGACACCCAACGAAACTAACCGGAGCCTGAACGTTCAACGTAATAACCGGAGTCTGGATACCCAACGAAACTGACCGGAGCCTGAACGCTCAACGTAATAACCGGAGTCTGGATACCCAATGAAACTGATCGGAGCTTGAATGCTCAACGTAATAACCGAAGTATGGATACCCAACGAAACTGACCGGAGCCTGAACGCTCAACGTAATAACCGGAGTCTGGATACCCAATGAAACTGACCGGAGCCTGAACGCTCAACGTAATAACCGGAGTCTGGATACCCAACAAAATTGACCGAAGCCTGAACGCTCAACGTAAAAACCAGAGTCTGGATACCCAACAAAACTGACCTGAGCCTGAACGCGCAACGTAAAAACCGGAGTCTGGATACCCAACGAAATTGACCGGAGCCTGAACGCTCAACGTAAAAACCGCAGTCTGGATACCCAACGAAACTGACCGGAGCCTGAACGCTCAACGTAATAACCGGAGTCTGGATACCCAACAAAACTGACCGGAGCCTGAACGCTCAATGTAATAACCGGAGTCTGGTTACCCATCAAAACTGACCGGAGCCTGAACGCTCAACGGAAAAACCGGAGTCTGGATACCCAACGAAACTGACCAGAGCCTGAACTCTCAACGTAATAACCGGAGTCTGAATACCAAACGAAACTGACCGGAGCCTTAACGCTCAACGTAATAACCGGAGTCTGGATACCCAATGAAACTGACCGGAGCCTGAACGCTCAATGTAATAACCAGAATCTGGATACCCTACGAAACTGAACGGAAACTGAACGCTCAAAATAATAACCGAAGTCTGGATACCCAATAAAACTGACCGGAGCCTGAACCATCAACATAATTACCGGAGTCTGGATACCCAACAAAACTGACCGGAGCCTGAACGCTCAACGTAATAACAGGAGTCTGGATACCCAACGAAACTGACCGGAGCCTGAACGCTCAACGTAAAAACCGGAGTCTGGATACCCAACGAAACTGACCGGAGCCTGAACGCTCAACGTAATAACCGCAGTCTGGATACACAACAAAACTGACCGGAGCCTGAACGCTCAATGTAATAACCGGAGTCTGGATACCCAAAAAAACTGAACGGAGCCTGAACGCTCAAAGTAATAATCGGTGTCTGGATACTCAACGAAACTGATCGGAGCCGGAACGCACAACGTAATAACTGGAATCTAGATGCGCAACAAAAATGACCGGAGTCTGAACACTCAACGTAATAACCGGAGTCTGGACACCCAACGAAACTAACCGGAGCCTGAACGTTCAACGTAATAACCGGAGTCTGGATACCCAACGAAACTGACCGGAGCCTGAACGCTCAACGTAATAACCGGAGTCTAGATACCCAATGAAACTGATCGGAGCTTGAATGCTCAACGTAATAACCGAAGTATGGATACCCAACGAAACTGACCGGAGCCTGAACGCTCAACGTAATAACCGGAGTCTGGATACCCAATGAAACTGACCGGAGCCTGAACGCTCAACGTAATAACCGGAGTCTGGATACCCAACAAAATTGACCGAAGCCTAAACGCTCAACGTAAAAACCAGAGTCTGGATACCCAAAAAAACTGACCTGAGCCTGAACGCGCAACGTAAAAACCGGAGTCTGGATACCCAACGAAATTGACCGGAGCCTGAACGCTCAACGTAAAAACCGCAGTCTGGATACCCAACGAAACTGACCGGAGCCTGAACGCTCAACGTAATAACCGGAGTCTGGATACCCAACAAAACTGACCGGAGCCTGAACGCTCAATGTAATAACCGGAGTCTGGTTACCCATCAAAACTGACCGGAGCCTGAACGCTCAACGTAAAAACCGGAGTCTGGATACCCAACGAAACTGACCAGAGCCTGAACTCTCAACGTAATAACCGGAGTCTGAATACCCAACGAAACTGACCGGAGCCTTAACGCTCAACGTAATAACCGGAGTCTGGATACCCAATGAAACTGACCGGAGCCTGAACGCTCAATGTAATAACCAGAATCTGGATACCCTACGAAACTGAACGGAAACTGAACGCTCAAAATAATAACCGAAGTCTGGATACCCAATAAAACTGACCGGAGCCTGAACCATCAACATAATTACCGGAGTCTGGATACCCAACAAAACTGACCGGAGCCTGAACGCTCAACGTAATAACCGGAGTCTGGATACCCAACAAAATTGACCGAAGCCTGAACGCTCAACGTAAAAACCAGAGTCTGGATACCCAACAAAACTGACCTGAGCCTGAACGCGCAACGTAAAAACCGGAGTCTGGATACCCAACGAAATTGACCGGAGCCTGAACGCTCAACGTAAAAACCGCAGTCTGGATACCCAACGAAACTGACCGGAGCCTGAACGCTCAACGTAATAACCGGAGTCTGGATACCCAACAAAATTGACCGAAGCCTGAACGCTCAACGTAAAAACCAGAGTCTGGATACCCAACAAAACTGACCTGAGCCTGAACGCGCAACGTAAAAACCGGAGTCTGGATACCCAACGAAATTGACCGGAGCCTGAATGCTCAACGTAAAAACCGCAGTCTGGATACCCAACGAAACTGACCGGAGCCTGAACGCTCAACGTAATAACCGGAGTCTGGATACCCAACAAAACTGACCGGAGCCTGAACGCTCAATGTAATAACCGGAGTCTGGTTACCCATCAAAACTGACCGGAGCCTGAACGCTCAACGTAAAAACCGGAGTCTGGATACCCAACGAAACTGACCAGAGCCTGAACTCTCAACGTAATAACCGGAGTCTGAATACCCAACGAAACTGACCGGAGCCTTAACGCTCAACGTAATAACCGGAGTCTGGATACCCAATGAAACTGACCGGAGCCTGAACGCTCAATGTAATAACCAGAATCTGGATACCCTACGAAACTGAACGGAAACTGAACGCTCAAAATAATAACCGAAGTCTGGATACCCAATAAAACTGACCGGAGCCTGAACCATCAACATAATTACCGGAGTCTGGATACCCAACAAAACTGACCGGAGCCTGAACGCTCAACGTAATAACAGGAGTCTGGATACCCAACGAAACTGACCGGAGCCTGAACGCTCAACGTAAAAACCGGAGTCTGGATACCCAACGAAACTGACCGGAGCCTGAACGCTCAACGTAATAACCGCAGTCTGGATACACAACAAAACTGACCGGAGCCTGAACGCTCAATGTAATAACCGGAGTCTGGATACCCAAAAAAACTGAACGGAGCCTGAACGCTCAAAGTAATAATCGGTGTCTGGATACTCAACGAAACTGATCGGAGCCGGAACGCACAACGTAATAACTGGAATCTAGATGCGCAACAAAAATGACCGGAGTCTGAACACTCAACGTAATAACCGGAGTCTGGACACCCAACGAAACTAACCGGAGCCTGAACGTTCAACGTAATAACCGGAGTCTGGATACCCAACGAAACTGACCGGAGCCTGAACGCTCAACGTAATAACCGGAGTCTGGATACCCAATGAAACTGATCGGAGCTTGAATGCTCAACGTAATAACCGAAGTATGGATACCCAACGAAACTGACCGGAGCCTGAACGCTCAACGTAATAACCGGAGTCTGGATACCCAATGAAACTGACCGGAGCCTGAACGCTCAACGTAATAACCGGAGTCTGGATACCCAACAAAATTGACCGAAGCCTGAACGCTCAACGTAAAAACCAGAGTCTGGATACCCAACAAAACTGACCTGAGCCTGAACGCGCAACGTAAAAACCGGAGTCTGGATACCCAACGAAATTGACCGGAGCCTGAACGCTCAACGTAAAAACCGCAGTCTGGATACCCAACGAAACTGACCGGAGCCTGAACGCTCAACGTAATAACCGGAGTCTGGATACCCAACAAAACTGACCGGAGCCTGAACGCTCAATGTAATAACCGGAGTCTGGTTACCCATCAAAACTGACCGGAGCCTGAACGCTCAACGTAAAAACCGGAGTCTGGATACCCAACGAAACTGACCAGAGCCTGAACTCTCAACGTAATAACCGGAGTCTGAATACCCAACGAAACTGACCGGAGCCTTAACGCTCAACGTAATAACCGGAGTCTGGATACCCAATGAAACTGACCGGAGCCTGAACGCTCAATGTAATAACCAGAATCTGGATACCCTACGAAACTGAACGGAAACTGAACGCTCAAAATAATAACCGAAGTCTGGATACCCAATAAAACTGACCGGAGCCTGAACCATCAACATAATTACCGGAGTCTGGATACCCAACAAAACTGACCGGAGCCTGAACGCTCAACGTAATAACAGGAGTCTGGATACCCAACGAAACTGACCGGAGCCTGAACGCTCAACGTAAAAACCGGAGTCTGGATACCCAACGAAACTGACCGGAGCCTGAACGCTCAACGTAATAACCGCAGTCTGGATACACAACAAAACTGACCGGAGCCTGAACGCTCAATGTAATAACCGGAGTCTGGATACCCAAAAAAACTGAACGGAGCCTGAACGCTCAAAGTAATAATCGGTGTCTGGATACTCAACGAAACTGATCGGAGCCGGAACGCACAACGTAATAACTGGAATCTAGATGCGCAACAAAAATGACCGGAGTCTGAACACTCAACGTAATAACCGGAGTCTGGACACCCAACGAAACTAACCGGAGCCTGAACGTTCAACGTAATAACCGGAGTCTGGATACCCAACGAAACTGACCGGAGCCTGAACGCTCAACGTAATAACCGGAGTCTGGATACCCAATGAAACTGATCGGAGCTTGAATGCTCAACGTAATAACCGAAGTATGGATACCCAACGAAACTGACCGGAGCCTGAACGCTCAACGTAATAACCGGAGTCTGGATACCCAATGAAACTGACCGGAGCCTGAACGCTCAACGTAATAACCGGAGTCTGGATACTCAATAAAACTGACCAGAGCCTGAACGCTCAATGTAAAATGCGGAGTCTGGATACCCTATGAAACTGACCGGAGCCTGAACGATCAACGTAATAACCGAAGTCTTGATACGCAACGAAACTGACCGGAGCCTAAACACTCAACCTAATAACCGGATTCTGAATACCCAACGAAACTGACCGGAGCCTGAACGCTCAACGTAATAACCGGAGTCTGGATACCCAACGAAACTGACCGGAGCCTGAACGCTCAACGTAATAATCGGAGTCTGGATACCCAACGAAACTGACCAGAGCCTGACTGCTTAACGTAATAACCGGAGTCTGGATACCCAACAAAATTGACCGAAGCCTGAATGCTCAACGTAAAAACCAGAGTCTGGATACCCAACAAAACTGACCTGAGCCTGAACGCTCAACGTAAAAACCGGAGTCTGGATACCCAACGAAATTGACCGGAGCCTGAACGCTCAACGTAAAAACCGCAGTCTGGATACCCAACGAAACTGACCGGAGCCTGAACGCTCAACGTAATAACCGGAGTCTGGATACCCAACAAAACTGACCGGAGCCTGAACGCTCAATGTAATAACAGGAGTCTGGATACCAAACGAAACTGACCGGAGTTTGAACGCTCAACGTAATAACCTTTGAACGCTCAACGTAATAACCGGAGTCTGGTTACCCATCAAAACTGACCGGAGCCTGAACGCTCAACGTAAAAACCGGAGTCTGGATACCCAACGAAACTGACCGGAGCCTGAAACCTCAACATAATAACCGGAGTCTGGATACCCAACAAAACTGACCGGAGCCTGAACGCTCAACGTAAAAACTGGAGTCTGGTTACCCAATGAAACTGACCGGAGCCTAAACGCTCAACGTAATAACCGGAGTCTGGATACCCAACAAAACTGACCGGAGCCTGAACACTCAACGTAAAAACCGGAGTTTGGATACCCAACGAAACTGCCGGGAGCCTGAACGCTCAATGTAATAACCGGAGTCTGGATACGCAACGAAACTGACCGGAGCCTGAACGCTCAAGGTAATAACCGGAGTCTGGATACCCAAAAAAACTGAACGGAGCCTGAACGCTCAACGTAATAACCGGAGTCTGGATACTCAACGAAACTGACCGGAGCCTGAACGCACAACGTAATAACTGGAGTGTGAATGCGCAACGAAAATGATCGGAGCCTGAACGCTCAACGTAATAACCGGAGTCTGGACACCCAACGAAACTGACCGGAGCCTGAACGTTCAATGTAATAACCGGAGTATGGATACCCAACGAAACTTACCGGAGCCGGAACGTTCAACGTAATAACCGGAGTCTGGATACCCAACGAAACTGACCGGAGCCTGAACGTTCAACGTAATAATCGGAGTCTGGATACCCAACGAAACTGACCAGAGCCTGACTGCTTAACGTAATAACCGGAGTCTGGATACCCAACAAAATTTACCGAAGCCTGAACGCTCAACGTAAAAACCAGAGTCTGGATACCCAACAAAACTGACCTGAGCCTGAACGCTCAACGTAAAAACCGGAGTCTGGATACCCAACGAAATTGACCGGAGCCTGAACGCTCAACGTAAAAACCGCAGTCTGGATACCCAACGAAACTGACCGGAGCCTGAACGCTCAACGTAATAACCGGAGTCTGGATACCCAACAAAACTGACCGGAGCCTGAACGCTCAATGTAATAACCGGAGTCTGGATACCAAACGAAACTGACCGGAGTTTGAACGCTCAACGTAATAACCTTTGAACGCTCAACGTAATAACCGGAGTCTGGTTACCCATCAAAACTGACCGGAGCCTGAACGCTCAACGTAAAAACCGGAGTCTGGATACCCAACGAAACTGACCAGAGCCTAAACTCTCAACGTAATAACCGGAGTCTGAATACCCAACGAAACTGACCGGAGCCTTAACGCTCAACGTAATAACCGGAGTCTGGATACCCAATGAAACTGACCGGAGCCTGAACGCTCAATGTAATAACCAGAATCTGGATACCCTACGAAACTGAACGGAAACTGAACGCTCAAAATAATAACCGAAGTCTGGATACCCAATAAAAATGACCGGAGCCTGAACCCTCAACATAATTACCGGAGTCTGGATACCCAACAAAACTGACCGGAGCCTGAACGCTCAACATAATAACAGGAGTCTGGATACCCAACGAAACTGACTGGAGCCTGAACGCTCAACGTAAAAACCGGAGTCTGGATACCCAACGAAACTGACCGGAGCCTGAACGCTCAACGTAATAACCGCAGTCTGGATACACAACGAAACTGACCGGAGCCTGAACGCTCAATGTAATAACCGGAGTCTGGATACCCAAAAAAACTGAACGGAGCCTGAACGCTCAAAGTAATAATCGGTGTCTGGATACTCAACGAAACTTATCGGAGCCGGAACGCACAACGTAATAACTGGAATCTAGATGCGCAACGAAAATGACCGGAGTCTGAACACTCAACGTAATAACCGGAGTCTGGACACCCAACGAAACTAACCGGAGCCTGAACGTTCAACGTAATAACCGGAGTCTGGATACCCAACGAAACTGACCGGAGCCTGAACGCTCAACGTAATAACCGGAGTCTGGATACCCAATGAAACTGATCGGAGCTTAAATGCTCAACGTAATAACCGAAGTATGGATACCCAACGAAACTGACCGGAGCCTGAACGCTCAACGTAATAACCGGAGTCTGGATACCCAATGAAACTGACCGGAGCCTGAACGCTCAACGTAATAACCGGAGTCTGGATACTCAACAAAACTGACCGGAGCCTGAACGCTCAACGTAAAATCCGGAGTCTGGATACCCTATGAAACTAACCGGAGCCTGAACGATCAACGTAATAACCGAAGTCTTGATACGCAACGAAACTGACCGGAGCCTGAACGCTCAACCTAATAACCGGAGTCTGAATACCCAACGAAACTGACCGGAGCCTGAACGCTCAACGTAATAATCGGAGTCTTGATACGCAACGAAACTGACCGGAGCCTGAACGATCAACGTAATAACCGAAGTCTTGATACGCAACGAAACTGACCGGAGCTTGAACGCTCAACGTAATAACCGGAGTCTGGATACCCAACGAAACTGACCGGAGCCTGAACGCTCAACGTAATAATCGGAGTCTCGATACCCAACGAAACTGACCAGAGCCTGACTGCTTAACGTAATAACCGGAGTCTGGATACCCAACAAAATTGACCGAAGCCTGAACGCTCAACGTAAAAACCAGAGTCTGGATACCCAACAAAACTGACCTGAGCCTGAACGCGCAACGTAAAAACCGGAGTCTGGATACCCAACGAAATTGACTGGAGCCTGAACGCTCAACGTAAAAACCGCAGTCTGGATACCCAACGAAACTGACCGGAGCCTGAACGCTCAACGTAATAACCGGAGTCTGGATACCCAACAAAACTGACCGGAGCCTGAACGCTCAATGTAATAACCGGAGTCTGGTTACCCATCAAAACTGACCGGAGCCTGAACGCTCAACGTAAAAACCGGTGTCTGGATACCCAACGAAACTGACCAGAGCCTGAACTCTCAACGTAATAACCGGAGTCTGAATACCCAACGAAACTGACCGGAGCCTTAACGCTCAACGTAATAACCGGAGTCTGGATACCCAATGAAACTGACCGGAGCCTGAACGCTCAATGTAATAACCAGAATCTGGATACCCTACGAAACTGAACGGAAACTGAACGCTCAAAATAATAACCGAAGTCTGGATACCCAATAAAACTGACCGGAGCCTGAACCCTCAACATAATTACCGGAGTTTGGATACCCAACAAAACTGACCGGAGCCTGAACGCTCAACGTAATAACAGGAGTCTGGATACCCAACGAAACTGACCGGAGCCTGAACGCTCAACGTAAAAACCGGAGTCTGGATACCCAACGAAACTGACCGGAGCCTGAACGCTCAACGTAATAACCACAGTCTGGATACACAACAAAACTGACCGGAGCCTGAACGCTCAATGTAATAACCGGAGTCTGGATACCCAAAAAAACTGAACGGAGCCTGAACGCTCAAAGTAATAATCGGTGTCTGGATACTCAACGAAACTGATCGGAGCCGGAACGCACAACGTAATAACTGGAATCTAGATGCGCAACAAAAATGACCGGAGTCTGAACACTCAACGTAATAACCGGAGTCTGGACACCCAACGAAACTAACCGGAGCCTGAACGTTCAACGTAATAACCGGAGTCTGGATACCCAACGAAACTGACCGGAGCCTGAACGCTCAACGTAATAACCGGAGTCTGGATACCCAATGAAACTGATCGGAGCTTGAATGCTCAACGTAATAACCGAAGTATGGATACCCAACGAAACTGACCGGAGCCTGAACGCTCAACGTAATAACCGGAGTCTGGATACCCAATGAAACTGACCGGAGCCTGAACGCTCAACGTAATAACCGGAGTCTGGATACTCAATAAAACTGACCGGAGCCTGAACGCTCAACGTAAAATCCGGAGTCTGGATACCCTATGAAACCGACCGGAGCCTGAACGATCAACGTAATAACCGAAGTCTTGATACGCAACGAAACTGACCGGAGCCTGAACACTCAACCTAATAACCGGAGTCTGAATACCCAACGAAACTGACCGGAGCCTGAACGCTCAACGTAATAACCGGAGTCTGGATACCCAACGAAACTGACCGGAGCCTGAACGCTCAATCTAATAATCGGAGTCTGGATACCCAACGAAACTGACCAGAGCCTGACTGCTTAACGTAATAACCGGAGTCTGGATACCCAACAAAATTGACCGAAGCCTGAACGCTCAACGTAAAAACCAGAGTCTGGATACCCAACAAAACTGACCTGAGCTTGAACGCTCAACGTAAAAACCGGAGTCTGGATACCCAACGAAATTGACCGGAGCCTGAACGCTCAACGTAAAAACCGCAGTCTGGATACCCAACGAAACTGACCGGAGCCTGAACGCTCAACGTAATAACCGGAGTCTGGATACCCAACAAAACTGACCGGAGCCTGAACGCTCAATGTAATAACCGGAGTCTGGATACCAAACGAAACTGACCGGAGTTTGAACGCTCAACGTAATAACCTTTGAACGCTCAACGTAATAACCGGAGTCTGGTTACCCATCAAAACTGACCGGAGCCTGAACGCTCAACGTAAAAACCGGAGTCTGGATACCCAACGAAACTGACCGGAGCCTGAAACCTCAACATAATAACCGGAGTCTGGATACCCAACAAAACTGACCGGAGCCTGAACGCTCAACGTAAAAACTGGAGTCTGGTTACCCAATGAAACTGACCGGAGCCTAAACGCTCAACGTAATAACCGGAGTCTGGATACCCAACAAAACTGACCGGAGCCTGAACGCTCAACGTAAAAACCGGAGTTTGGATACCCAACGAAACTGCCGGGAGCCTGAACGCTCAATGTAATAACCGGAGTCTGGATACGCAACGAAACTGACCGGAGCCTGAACGCTCAACGTAATAACCGGAGTCTGGATACCCAAAAAAACTGAACGGAGCCTGAACGCTCAACGTAATAACCGGAGTCTGGATACTCAACGAAACTGACCGGAGCCTGAACGCACAACGTAATAACTGGAGTGTGAATGCGCAACGAAAATGATCGGAGCCTGAACGCTCAACGTAATAACCGGAGTCTGGACACCCAACAAAACTGACCGGAGCCTGAACGTTCAATGTAATAACCGGAGTCTGGATACCCAACGAAACTTACCGGAGCCGGAACGCTTAACGTAATAACCGGAGTCTGGATACCCAACGAAACTGACCGGAGCCTGAACGCTCAACGTTATAACCGGAGTCTGGATACCCAACGAATCTGACCGGAGCCTGAATGCTCAACGTAAAAACTGGAGTCTGGATACGCAACGAATCTGACCGGAGCCTGAACGCTCAACGTAATAATCGGAGTCTGGATACCCTACGAAACTGACCGGAGCCTGAACGCTTAACGTAATAACCGGAGTCTGGATACCCAACAAAATTGACCGGAGCCTGAACGCTCAACGTAAAAACCAGAGTCTGGATACCCAACAAAACTGACCGGAGCATGAACGCTCAACGTAAAAACCGGAGTCTGGATACCCAACGAAACTGACCAGAGCCTGAACGCTCAACGTAAATACCGGAGTCTGGATACCTGACGAAACTGACCGGAGCCTGAACGCTCAGCGTAATAACCGGAGTCTGGATACACAACGAAACTGACCGGAGCCTGAACGCTCAATGTAATAACCGGAGTCTGGATACCTAAAAAAACTGAACGGAGCCTGAACGCTCAACGTAATAACCGGAGTCTGGATACTCAACGAAACTGACCAGAGCCGGAACGCACAACGTAATAAGTGGAGTCTGGATGCGAAACAAAAATGACCAGAGCCTGAACGCTTAACGTAATAACCCGAGTCTGGACACCCAACGAAACTGACCGGAGCCTGAACGTTCAATGTAATAACCGTAGTCTGGATACCCAACGAAACTGATCGGAACCTGAACGCTCAACGTAATAACCGGAGTCTGGATACCCAACGAAACTGACCGGAGCCTGAACGATCAACGTAATAACCGAAGTCTGGATACGCAACGAAACTGACCGGAGCCTGAACGCTCAACCTAATAACCGGAGTCTGAATACCCAACGAAACTGACCAGAGCCTGAACGCTCAACGTAATAACCGGAGTCTGGATACCCAATGAAATTGACCGGAGCCTAAACGCTCAACGTAATAACCGGAGTCTGGATACCCAACGAAACTGACCGGAGCCTGAGCGCTCAACGTAAAAACACGAGTCTGGATACCCAACGAAACTGACCGGAGCCTGAACGCTCAACGTAATAACCGGAGTCTGGATACCCAACGAAACTGACCGGAGCGTGAACGCTTTACGTAATAACCGAAGTCTGGATACCCAACAAAATTGACCGGAGCTTGAACGCTCAACGTAAAAACCAGAGTCTGGATACCCAACAAAACTGACCGGAGCCTGAACGCTCAACGTAAAAACCGGAGTCTGGATACCCAACGAAACTGACCGGAGACTGAATGCTCAACGTAATAACTGAAGTCTGGATACCAAATGAAACTGACTGGAGCCTGAACGCTCAACGTAATAACCGGAGTCTGGATACCCAACGAAACTGACTGGAGCCTGAACGCTCAACCTAATAATCAGAGTCTGAATACCCAACGAAACTGACCGGAGCCTGAACGCTCAACGTAATAACCGGAGTCTGGATACCCAATGAAATTGACCGGAGCCTGAACGCTCAACGTAATATCCGGTATCTGGATACCCTACGAAATTGAACGGAGCCTGAACGCTCAACATAATAACCGAAGTCTGGATACCCAACAAATTTGACCGGAGCCTGAACCCTCAACATAATAACCGGAGTCTGGATACCCAACAAAACTGACCGGAGCCTGAACGCTCAACGTAATAACCGGAGTCTGGATACCCAACGGAACTGACCGGAGCCTGAACGCTTAACGTAATAACCAGAGTCTGGATACCCAACGAAACTGACCAGAGCCTGAACGCTCAACGTAATAACCGGGTTCTGGATACCCAACGAAACTGACCAGAGCCTGAACGCTCAACGTAAAAACAGGAGTCTGGACACCCAACAAAACTGACCGGAGCCTGAACGTTCAATGTAATAACCGGAGTCTGGATACCCAACGAAACTTACCGGAGCCGGAACGCTTAACGTAATAACCGGAGTCTGGATACCCAACGAAACTGACCGGAGCCTGAACGCTCAACGTAATAACCGGAGTCTGGATACCCAACGAATCTGACCGGAGCCTGAATGCTCAACGTAAAAACTGGAGTCTGGATACGCAACGAATCTGACCGGAGCCTGAACGCTCAACGTAATAATCGGAGTCTGGATACCCTACGAAACTGACCGGAGCCTGAACGCTTAACGTAATAACCGGAGTCTGGATACCCAACAAAATTGACCGGAGCCTGAACGCTCAACGTAAAAACCAGAGTCTGGATACCCAACAAAACTGACCGGAGCATGAACGCTCAACGTAAAAACCGGAGTCTGGATACCCAACGAAACTGACCAGAGCCTGAACGCTCAACGTAAATACCGGAGTCTGGATACCTGACGAAACTGACCGGAGCCTGAACGCTCAGCGTAATAACCGGAGTCTGGATACACAACGAAACTGACCGGAGCCTGAACGCTCAATGTAATAACCGGAGTCTGGATACCTAAAAAAACTGAACGGAGCCTGAACGCTCAACGTAATAACCGGAGTCTGGATACTCAACGAAACTGACCAGAGCCGGAACGCACAACGTAATAAGTGGAGTCTGGATGCGCAACAAAAATGACCAGAGCCTGAACGCTTAACGTAATAACCCGAGTCTGGACACCCAACGAAACTGACCGGAGCCTGAACGTTCAATGTAATAACCGTAGTCTGGATACCCAACGAAACTGATCGGAACCTGAACGCTCAACGTAATAACCGGAGTCTGGATACCCAACGAAACTGACCGGAGCCTGAACGATCAACGTAATAACCGAAGTCTGGATACGCAACGAAACTGACCGGAGCCTGAACGCTCAACCTAATAACCGGAGTCTGAATACCCAACGAAACTGACCAGAGCCTGAACGCTCAACGTAATAACCGGAGTCTGGATACCCAATGAAATTGACCGGAGCCTAAACGCTCAACGTAATAACCGGAGTCTGGATACCCAACGAAACTGACCGGAGCCTGAGCGCTCAACGTAAAAACAGGAGTCTGGATACCCAACGAAACTGACCGGAGCCTGAACGCTCAACGTAATAACCGGAGTCTGGATACCCAACGAAACTGACCGGAGCGTGAACGCTTTACGTAATAACCGAAGTCTGGATACCCAACAAAATTGACCGGAGCTTGAATGCTCAACGTAAAAACCAGAGTCTGGATACCCAACAAAACTGACCGGAGCCTGAACGCTCAACGTAAAAACCGGAGTCTGGATACCCAACGAAACTGACCGGAGACTGAATGCTCAACGTAATAACTGAAGTCTGGATACCAAATGAAACTGACTGGAGCCTGAACGCTCAACGTAATAACCGGAGTCTGGATACCCAACGAAACTGACTGGAGCCTGAACGCTCAACCTAATAATCAGAGTCTGAATACCCAACGAAACTGACCGGAGCCTGAACGCTCAACGTAATAACCGGAGTCTGGATACCCAATGAAATTGACCGGAGCCTGAACGCTCAACGTAATATCCGGTATCTGGATACCCTACGAAATTGAACGGAGCCTGAACGCTCAACATAATAACCGAAGTCTGGATACCCAACAAATTTGACCGGAGCCTGAACCCTCAACATAATAACCGGAGTCTGGATACCCAACAAAACTGACCGGAGCCTGAACGCTCAATGTAATAACCGGAGTCTGGATACCCAACGGAACTGACCGGAGCCTGAACGCTTAACGTAATAACCAGAGTCTGGATACCCAACGAAACTGACCAGAGCCTGAACGCTCAACGTAATAACCGGGTTCTGGATACCCAACGAAACTGACCAGAGCCTGAACGCTCAACGTAAAAACAGGAGTCTGGATACCCAACGAAACTGACCGGAGCCTGAACGCTCAACGTAATAACCGGAGTCTGGTTACCCAACGATACTGACCGGAGCCTGAACGCTTAACGTAATAACCGGAGTCTAGATACCCAACAAAATTGACTGGAGCTTGAACGCTCAACGTAAAAACCAGAGTCAGGATACCCAACAAAACTGACCGGAGCCTGAACGCTCAACGTAAAAACCGGAGTCTGGATACCCAACGAAACTGACCGGAGACTGAACGCTCAACGTATTAACTAAATTCTGGATACCAAAAGAAACTGACCGCAACCTGAACGCTCAATGTAATAACCTGAGTCTGGATACCCAACGAAACTGACTGGAACCTGAACGCTCAACGTAATAACCGGAGTCTGGATACCCAACGAAACTGACTGGAGCCTGAACGCTCAACGTAATAATCGGAGTCTGGATAACCACCAAAACTGACCGGAACCTGAACGCTCAACGTAAAAACCGGAGTCTGGATACCCAACGAAACTGACCGGAGCCTGAACGCTCAACGTAAAAACCGGAGTCTGGATACCCAACGAAACTGAACGGAGCCTGAACGCTCAACGTAATAACCGGAGTCTGGATACACAACGAAACTGACCGGAGCCTGAACGCTCAATGTAATAACCGAAGTCTGGATACCGAAAAAAACTGACCGGAGCCGGAACGCACAACGTAATAACTGGAGTCTGGATGCGCAACGAAAATGACCGGAGCCTGAACGCTCAACGTAATAACCGGAGTCTGGACACCCAACGAAACTGACCGGAGCCTGAACGTTCAACGTAAAAACCAGAGTCTAGATACCCAACAAACCTGACCGGAGCCTGAACGCTCAACGTAAAAACCGGATCTGGATACCCAACGAAACTGACCGGAGCCTGAACGCTCAACGTAATAACTGAAGTCTGGATACCAAACGAAACTAAACGGAGCCTGAACGCTCAATGTAATAACCTGAGTCTGGATACCCAATGAAACTGACCGGAGCCTGAACCCTCAACATAATAATCGGAGTCTGGATACCCAACAAAACTGAACGGAGCCTGAACGCTCAATGTAATAACCGGAGTCTGGATACCCAACGAAACAAACCGGGGCCTGAACGCTCAACGTAATAACCGGAGTCTGGATACCCAACGAAACTGACCGGAGCCTAAACGCTCAACTTAAAAACCGGAGTCTGGATACCCAATGAAACTGACCGGAGCCTGAACGATCAACGTAATAACCGAAGTCTGGATACGCAACGAAACTGACCAGAGCCTGAACTCTCAACGTAATAACCGGAGTCTGGATACCCAACGAAACTGACCGGAGCCTTAACGCTCAACGTAATAACCGGAGTCTGGATACCCAATGAAACTGACCGGAGCCTGAACGCTCAAAATAATAACCGAAGTCTGGATACCCAACAAAACTGACCGGAGCCTGAACCCTCAACATAATAACCGGAGTCTGGATACCCAACAAAACTGACCAGAGCCTGAATGCTCAATGTAATAACCGGAGTCTGGATACCCAACGAAACTGACCGGAGCCTGAACGCTTAACGTAATAACCGGAGTCTGGATACCCAACGAAACTGACCGGAGCCTGAACGCTCAACGTAATAACCGGAGTCTGGATACCCAACGAATCTGACCGGAGCCTGAATGCTCAACGTAAAAACTGGAGACTGGATACGCAACGAAACTGACCGGAGCCTGAACGCTCAACGTAATAATCGGAGTCTGGATACCCTACGAAACTGACCGGAGCCTGAACGCTTAACGTAATAACCGGAGTCTGGATACCCAACAAAATTGACCGGAGCCTGAACGCTCAACGTAAAAATCGGAGTCTGGATACCCAACGAAACTGACCGGAGCCTGAACGCTCAACGTAAATACCGGAGTCTGGATACCCTACGAAACTGAACGGAGCCTGAACGCTCAGCGTAATAACCGGAGTCTGGATACACAACGAAACTGACCGGAGCCTGAACGCTCAATGTAATAACCGGAGTTTGGATACCCAAAAAAACTGAACGGAGCCTGAACGCTCAACGTAATAACCGGAGTCTGGATACTCAACGAAACTGACCGGAGCCGGAACGCACAACGTAATAAGTGGAGTCTGGATGCGCAACAAAAATGACCGGAGCCTGAACGCTTAACATAATAACCGGAGTCTGGACACCCAACGAAACTGACCGGAGCCTGAACGTTCAACGTAAAAACCGTAGTCTGGATACCCAACGAAACTGACCGGAACCTGAACGCTCAACGTAATAACCGGAGTCTGGATACCCAACGAAACTGACCCGAGCCTGAACGATCAACGTAATAACCGAAGTCTGAATACGCAACGAAACTGACCGGAGCCTGAACGCTCAACCTAATAACCGAAGTCTGAATACCCAACGAAACTGACCGGAGCCTGAATGCTCAACGTAATAACCGGAGTCTGGATACCCAATGAAATTGACCGGAGCCTAAACGCTCAACGTAATAACCGGAGTCTGGATACCAACGAAACTGACCGGAGCCTGAACGCTCAACGTAAAAACAGGAGTCTGGATACCCAACGAAACTGACCGGAGCCTGAACGCTCAACGTAATAACCGGAGTCTGGATACCCAACGAAACTGACCGGAGCGTGAACGCTTTACGTAATAACCGAAGTCTGGATACCCAACAAAATTGACCGGAGCTTGAACGCTCAACATAAAAACCAGAGTCTGGATACCCAACAAAACTGACCGGAGCCTGAACGCTCAACGTAAAAACCGGAGTCTGGATACCCAACGAAACTGACCGGAGACTGAATGCTCAACGTAATAACTGAAGTCTGGATACCAAATGAAACTGACTGGAGCCTGAACGCTCAATGTAATAACCGGAGTCTGGATACCCAACGAAACTGACTGGAGCCTGAACGCTCAACCTAATAACCGGAGTCTGAATACCCAACGAAACTGACCGGAGCCTGAACGCTCAACGTAATAACCGGAGTCTGGATACCCAATGAAATTGACCGGAGCCTAAACGCTCAACGTAATATCCGGTATCTGGATACCCTACGAAACTGAACGGAACCTGAACGCTCAACATAATAACCGAAGTCTGGATACCCAACAAATTTGACCGGAGCCTGAACCCTCAACATAATAACCGGAGTCTGGATACCCAACAAAACTGACCGGAGCCTAAACGCTCAATGTAATAACCGGAGTCTGGATACCCAACGAAACTGACCGGAGCCTGAACGCTTAACGTAATAACCGGAGTCTGGATACCCAACGAAACTGACCCGAGCCTGAACGCTCAACGTAATAACCGGGTTCTGGATACCCAACGAAACTGACCGGAACCTGAACGCTCAACGTAAAAACCGGAGTCTGGATACCAAACAAAACTGACCGGAGCCTGAACGCTCAACGTAAAAACCGAAGTCTGGATACCCAAAGAAACTGACCGGAGACTGAATGCTCAACGTAATAACTGAAGTCTGGATACCAAATGAAACTGACTGGAGCCTGAACGCTCAACGTAATAACCGGAGTCTGGATACCCATCGAAACTGACTGGAGCCTGAACGCTCAACCTAATAACCGGAGTCTGAATACCCAACGAAACTGACTGGAGCCTGAACGCTCAACGTAATAACCGGAGTCTGGATACCCAATGAAATTGACCGGAGCCTGAACGCTCAACGTAATATCCGGTATCTGGATACCCTACGAAACTGAACGGAGCCTGAACGCTCAACATAATAACCGAAGTCTGGATACCCAACAAATTTGACCGGAGCCTGAACCCTCAACATAATAACCGGAGTCTGGATACCCAACAAAACTGACCGGAGCCTGAACACTCAATGTAATAACCGGAGTCTGGATACCCAACGAAACTGACCGGAGCCTGAACGCTTAACGTAATAATCGGAGTCTGGATACCCAACGAAACTGACCGGAGCCTGAACGCTCAATGTAATAACCGGGTTCTGGATACCCAACGAAACTGACCGGAGCCTGAACGCTCAACGTAAAAACAGGAGTCTGGATACCCCACGAAACTGACCGGAGCCTGAACGCTCAACGTAATAACCGGAGTCTGGTTACCCAACGATACTGACCGGAGCCTGAACGCTTAACGTAATAACCGGAGTCTAGATACCCAACAAAATTGACCGGAGCTTGAACGCTCAACGTAAAAACCAGAGTCTGTATACCCAACAAAACTGACCGGAGCCTGAACGCTCAACGTAAAAACCGGAGTCTAGATACCCAACGAAACTGACCGGAGACTGAACGCTCAACGTATTAACTGAATTCTGGATACCAAAAGAAACTGACCGCAACCTGAACGCTCAATGTAATAACCTGAGTCTTGATACCCAACGAAACTGACTGGAGCCTAAACGCTCAACGTAATAGCCGGAGTCTGGATACCCAACGAAACTGACTGGAGCCTGAACGCTCAACGTAATAATCGGAGTCTGGATAACCACCAAAACTGACCGGAACCTGAACGCTCAACGTAAAAAACGGAGTCTGGATACCCAACGAAACTGACCGGAGCCTGAACGCTCAACGTAAAAACCGGAGTCTGGATACCCATCGAAACTGAACGGAGCCTGAACGCTCAACGTAATAACCGGAGTCTGGATACACAACGAAACTGACCGGAGCCTGAACGCTCAATGTAATAACCGGAGTCTGGATACCGAAAAAAACTGACCGAAGCCGGAACGCACAATGTAATAACTGGAGTCTGGATGCGCAACGAAAATGACCAGGGCCTGAACGCTCAACGTAATAACCGGAGTCTGGACACCCAACGAAACTGACCGGAGCCTGAACGTTCAACGTAATAACCGGAGTCTGGATACCCAACGAAACTGACCGGAGCCTGAACGCTCAACGTAATAACCGGAGTCTGGATACCCAACGAAACTGACCAGAGCTTGAATGCTCAACGTAATAACCGAAGTCTGGATACCCAACGAAACTGACCGGAGCCTGAACGCTCAACGTAATAACCAGAGTCTGGATACCCAACGAAACTGACTGGAGCCTGAACACTCAACGTAATAATCGGAGTCTGGATACCCACCAAAACTGACTGGAACCTGAACGCTCAACGTAAAAACCGGAGTCTGGATACCCAACGAAACTGACCGGAGCCTGAACGCTCAACGTAAAAACCGGAGTATGGATACCCAACGAAACTGACCGGAGCCTGAACGCTCAACGTAATAATTGGAGTCTGGATACACAACGAAACTGACTGGAGCCTGAACGCTCAATGTAATAACCGGAGTCTGGATACCCAAAAAAACTGACCGGAGCCGGAACGCACAACGTAATAACTGGAGTCTGGATGCGCAACGAAAATGACCGGAGCCTGAACGCTCAACGTAATAACCGGAGTCTGGACACCCAACGAAACTGACCGGAGCCTGAACGTTCAACGTAATAACGGGAGTCTGGATACCCAACGAAACTGACCGGAGCTTGAACGCTCAACGTAATAACCGAAGTCTTGATACCCAACGAAACTGACCGGAGCTTGAATGCTCAACGTAATAACCGAAGTCTGGATACCCAACGAAACTGACCGGAGCCTGAACGCTCAACGTAATAACCGGAGTCTGGATACCCAATGAAACTGACCAGAGCCTGAACATTGAACGTAATAATCTGAGTCTGGATACCCAACAAAACTGACCGGAGCCTGAACGCTCAATGTAAAAACCGTAGTCTGGATACCCAATGAAACTGACCGGAGCCTGAACGATCAACGTAATAACCGAAGTCTGGATACGCAACGAAACTGACCGGAGCCTGAACGCTCAACCTAATAACCGGAGTCTGAATACCCAACGAAACTGACCGGAGCCTGAACGCTCAACGTAATAACCGGAGTCTGGATACCCAATGAAATTGACCGGAGCCTGAACGCTCAATGTAATAACCGGTATCTGGATACCCTACGAAACTGAACGGAGCTTGAACGCTCAACATAATAACCGAAGTCTGGATACCCAACAAAACTGACTGGAGCCTGAACCCTCAACATAATAACCGGGGTCTGGATACCCAACAAAACTGACCGGAGCCTGAACGCTCAATGTAATAACCGGAGTCTGGATACCCAAAAAAACTGACCAGAGCCGGAACGCACAACGTAATAACTGGAGTCTGGATGCGCAACGAAAATGATCGGAGCCTGAACGCTCAACGTAATAACCGGAGTCTGGACACCCAACGAAACTGACCGGAGCCTGAACGTTCAACGTAATAACCGGAGTCTGGATACCCAACAAAACTGACCGGAGCCGGAACGCTCAACGTAATAACCGGAGTCTGGATACCCAACGAAATTGACCGGAGCTTGAATGCTCAACGTAATAACCGAAGTCTGGATACCCAACGAAACTGCCCGGAGCCTGAACGCTCAACGTAATAACCGGAGTCTGGATACCCAACGAAACTGACTGGAGCCTGAACGCTCAACGTAATAATCGGAGTCTGGATACCCATCAAAACTGATCGGAACCTGAACGCTCAACGTAAAAACCGGAGTCTGGATACCCAACGAAACTGACCGGAGCCTGAACGCTCAACATAAAAACCGAGGTATGGATACCCAACGAAACTGACCGGAGCCTAAACGCTCAACGTAATAACTGGAGTCTGGATACACAACGAAACTGACCGGAGCCTGAACGCTCAATGTAATAACCGGAGTCTGGATACCCAAAAAAACTGACCGGAGCCGGAACAAACAACGTAATAACTGGAGTCTGGATGCGCAACAAAAATGACCGGAGCCTGAACGCTCAACGTAATAACCGGAGTCTGGACACCCAACGATACTGACCAGAGCCTGAACGTTCAACGTAATAACCGGAGTCTGGATAACCAACGAAACTGACCGGAGCCTGAACGCTCAACGTAATAACCGAAGTCTAGATACCCAACGAAACTGACCGGAGCTTGAATGCTCAACGTAATAACCGAAGTCTGGATACCCAACGAAACTGACCGGAGCCTGAACGCTCAACGTAATAACCGGAGTCTGGATACCCAATGAAACTGACCGGAGCCTGAACATTCAACGTAATAATCTGAGTCTGGATACCCAACAAAACTAACTGGAGCCTGAACGCTCAACGTAAAAACCGTAGTCTGGATACCCAATGAAACTGACCAGAGCCTGAACGATCAACGTAATAACCGAAGTCTGGATACGTAACGAAACTGACCGGAGCCTGAACGCTCAACCTAATAACCGGAGTCTGAATACCCAACGAAACTGACCGGAGCCTGAACGCTCAACGTAATAACCGGAGTCTGGATACCCAATGAAATTGACCGGAGCCTGAACGCTCAACGTAAAAACCGGAGTCTGGATACCCAACGAAACTGACCGGAGACTGAACGCTCAATGTATTAACTGAATTCTGGATACCAAAAGAAACTGACCGCAACCTGAACGCTCAATGTAATAACCTGAGTCTGGATACCCAACGAAACTGACTGGAGCCTGAACGCTCAACGTAATAACCGGAGTCTGGATACCCAACGAAACTGACTGGAGCCTGAACGCTCAACTTAATAATCGGAGTCGGGATAACCACCAAAACTGACCGGAACCTGAACGCTCAACGTAAAAACCGGAGTTTGGATACCCAACGAAACTGACCGGAGCCTGAACGCTCAACGTAAAAACCGGAGTATGGATACCCAACGAAACTGACCGGAGCCTGAACGCTCAACGTAATAACTGGAGTCTGGATACACAACGAAACTGACCGGAGCCTGAACGCTCAACGTAATAACTGGAGTCTGGATACACAACGAAACTGACCGGAGCCTGAACGCTCAATGTAATAACCGGAGTCTGGATACCCAAAAAAACTGACCGGAGCCGGAACGCACAACGTAATAACTGGAGTCTGGATGCGCAACGAAAATGACCGGAGCCTGAACGCTCAACGTAATAACCGGAGTCTGGACACCCAACGAAACTGACCGGAGCCTGAACGTTCAACGTAATAACCGGAGTCTGGATACCCAACGAAACTGACCGGAGCCTGAACGCTCAACG
Source organism: Lathyrus sativus (assembly GCA_963859935.3). Classification (NCBI taxonomy): domain Eukaryota; kingdom Viridiplantae; phylum Streptophyta; class Magnoliopsida; order Fabales; family Fabaceae; genus Lathyrus; species Lathyrus sativus. The sequence goes on from CAWUDS030000707.1 coordinate 101,536, forward strand.
TAATAACCGAAGTCTGGATACCCAACGAAACTGACCGGAGCTTGAATGCTCAACGTAATAACCGAAGTCTGGATACCCAACGAAACTGACCGGAGCCTGAACGCTCAACGTAATAACCGGAGTCTGGATACCCAATGAAACTGACCGGAGCCTGAACATTCAACGTAATAATCTGAGTCTGGATACCCAACAAAATTGACCGGAGCCTGAACGCTCAACGTAAAAACCGTAGTCTGGATACCCAATGAAACTGACCGGAGCCTGAACGATCAACGTAATAACCGAAGTATGGATACGCAACGAAACTGACCGGAGCCTGAACGCTCAACCTAATAACCGGAGTCTGAATACCCAACGAAACTGACTGGAGCCTGTACGCTCAACGTAATAACCGGAGTCTGGATACCCAATGAAATTGAACGGAGCCTGAACGCTCAACGTAATAACCGGTATCTGGATGCGCAACGAAACTGAACGGAGCTTGAACGCTCAACATAATAACCGAAGTCTGGATACCCAACAAAACTGACCGGAGCCTGAACCCTCAACATAATAACCGAAGTCTGGATACCCAACAAAACTGACCGGAGCCTGAACGCTCAATGTAATAACCGGAGTCTGGATACCCAAAAAAACTGACCGGAGCCGGAACGCACAACGTAATAACTGGAGTCTGGATGCGCAACGAAAATGACCGGACCCTGAACGCTCAACGTAATAACCGGAGTCTGGACACCCAACGAAACTGACCGGAGCCTGAACGTTCAACGTAATAACTGGAGTCTGGATACCCAACGAAACTGACCGGAGCCTGAACGCTCAACGTAATAACCGGAGTCTGGATACCCAACAAAACTGACCGGAGCTTGAATGCTCAACGTAATAAGCGAAGTCTGGATACCCAACGAAACTGACCGGAGCCTGAACGCTCAACGTAATAACCGGAGTCTGGATACCCAACGAAACTAACTGGAGCCTGAACGCTCAACGTAATAATCGGAGTCTGGATACCCACCAAAACTGACCGGACCCTGAACGCTCAACGTAAAAACCGGAGTCTGGATACCAAACGAAACTGACCAGAGCCTGAACGCTCAACGTAAAAACCGGAGTATGGATACCCAACGAAACTGACCAGAGCCTGAACGCTCAACGTAATAACTTGAGTCTGGATACACAACGAAACTGACCAGAGCCTGAACGCTCAATGTAATAACCGGAGTCTGGATACCCAAAAAAACTGACCGGAGCCGGAACGCACAACGTAATAACTGGAGTCTGGATGCGCAACGAAAATGACCGGAGCCTTAACGCTCAACGTAATAACCGGAGTCTGGACACCCAACGAAACTGACCGGAGCCTGAACGTTCAACGTAATAACCGGAGTCTGGATACCCAACGAAACTGACCGGAGCCTGAACGCTCAACGTAATAACCGAAGTCTGGATACCCAACGAAACTGACCGGAGCTTGAAAGCTCAACGTAATAACCGAAGTCTGGATACCCAACGAAACTGACCGGAGCCTGAACGCTCAACGTAATAACCGGAGTCTGGATACCCAATGAAACTGACCGGAGCCTGAACATTCAACGTAATAATCTGAGTCTGGATACCCAACAAAACTGACCGGAGCCTGAACGCTCAACGTAAAAACCGTAGTCTGGATACCCAATGAAACTGACCAGAGCCTGAACGATCAACGTAATAACCGAAGTCTGGATACGCAACGAAACTGACCGGAGCCTGAACGCTCAACCTAATAACCGGAGTCTGAATACCCAACGAAACTGACCGGAGCCTGAACGCTCAACGTAATAACCAGAGTCTGGATACCCAATGAAATTGATTGGAGCCTGAACGCTCAACGTAATAACCGGTATCTGGATACCCTACGAAACATAATAACCGAAGTCTGGATACCCAACAAAACTGACCGGAGCCTGAACCCTCAACATAATAACCGGAGTCTGGATACCAAACAAAACTGACCGGAGCCTGAACGCTCAATGTAATAACCGGAGTCTGGATACCCAACGAAACTGACCGGAGCCTGAACGCTTAACGTAATAACCGGAGTCTGGATACCCAACGAAACTGACCGGAGCCTGAACGTTCAACGTAATAACCGGAGTCTGGTTACCCAACGATACTGACCGGAGCCTGAACGCTTAACGTAAAAACCGGAGTCTGGATACCCAACGAAACTGACCGGAGCCTGAACGCTCAACGTAATAACCGAAGTCTGGTTACCCAACGATACTGACCGGAGCCTGAACGCTCAACGTAATAACCGGAGTCTGGATACCCAACAAAATTGACCGGAGCTTGAACGCTCAACGTAAAAACCAGAGTCTGGATACCCAACAAAACTGACCGGAGCCTGAACGCTCAACGTAAAAACCGGAGTCTGGATACCCAACGAAACTGACCGGAGACTGAACGCTCAACGTATTAACTGAGTTCTGGATACCAAAAGAAATTGACCGCAACCTGAACGATCAATGTAATAACCTGAGTCTGGATACCCAACGAAACTGACTGGAGCCTGAACGCTCAACGTAATAACCGGAGTCTGGATACCCAACGACACTGACTGGAGCCTGAACGCTCAACATAATAATCGGAATCTGGATAACCACCAAAACTGACCGGAACCTGAACGCCCAACGTAAAAACCGGAGTCTGGATACCCAACGAAACTGACCGGAGCCTGAACGCTCAACGTAAAAACCGGAGTCTGGATACCCAACCAAACTGACTGGAGCCTGAACGCTCAACGTAATAACCGGAGTCTGGATACCCAACGAAACTGACTGGAGCCTGAGCGCTCAACGTAATAACCGGAGTCTGGATACCCAACGAAACTGACCGGAACCTGAACGCTCAACGGAAAAACCGGAGTCTGGATACCCAACGAAACTGACCGGAGCCTGAACGCTCAACGTAATAACCGGAGTCTGGTTACCCAACGAAATTGACCGGAGCCTGAACGCTCAACGTAATAATCGGAGTCTGGATAACCACCAAAACTGACCGGAACCTAAACGCTCAACGTAAAAACCGGAGTCTGGATACCCAACGAAACTGACCGGAGTCTGGATACCCAACGAAACTGACCGGAGCCTGAACGCTCAACGTAATAACCGGAGTCTGGATACACAACGAAACTCATCGGAGCCTGAACGCTCAATGTAATAACCGGAGTCTGGATACCCAACGAAACTGACCAGAGCCTGAACGCTTAACGTAATAACCGGAGTCTGGATACCCAACAAAACTGACCGGAGCCTGAACGCTCAATGTAATAACCGGATTCTGGATACCCAACGAAACTGACCGGAGCCTGAACGCTTAACGTAATAACCAGAGTCTGGATACCCAACGAAACTGACCGGAGCCTGAACGCTCAACGTAATAACCGGGTTCTGGATACCCAACGAAACTGACCGGAGCCTGAACGCTCAACGTAAAAACAGGAGTCTGGATACCCAACGAAACTGACCGGAGCCTGAACGCTCAACGTAATAACCGGAGTCTGGTTACCCAACAATACTGACCGGAGCCTGAACGCTTAACGTAATAACCGGAGTCTGGATACCCAACAAAATTGACCGGAGCTTGAACACTCAACGTAAAAACCAGAGTCTGGATACCCAACAAAACTGACCGGAGCCTGAATGCTCAACGTAAAAACCGGAGTCTGGATACCCAACGAAACTGACCGGAGACTGAACGCTCAACGTATTAACTGAATTCTGGATACCAAAAGAAATTGACCGCAACCTGAACGCTAAATGTAATAACCTGAGTCTGGATACCCAACGAAACTGACTGGAGCCTGAACGCTCAACGTAATAACCGGAGTCTGGATACCCAACGAAACTGACTGGAGCCTGAACGCTCAACGTAATAATCGGAGTCTGGATAACCACCAAAACTGACCGGAACCTGGACGCTCAACGTAAAAACCGGAGTCTGGATACCCAACGAAACTGACCGGAGCCTGAATGCTCAACGTAAAAACCGGAGTCTGGATACCCAACGAAACTGAACGGAGCCTGAACGCTCAACGTAATAACCGGAGTCTGGATACACAACGAAACTGACCGGAGCCTGAACGCTCAATGTAATAACCGGAGTCTGGATACCGAAAAAAACTGCCCGGAGCCGGAACGCACAACGTAATAACTGGAGTCTGGATACGCAACGAAAATGACCGGAGCCTGAACGCTCAACGTAATAACCGGAGTCTGGACACCCAACGAAACTGACCGGAGCCTGAATGTTCAACGTAATAACCGGAGTCTGGATACCCAACGAAACTGACCGGAGCCTGAACGCTCAACGTAATAACCAGAGTCTGGATACCCAAACGAAACTGACCGGATCTTGAATGCTCAACGTAATAACCGAAGTCTGGATACCCAACGAAACTGACCGGAGCCTGAACGCTCAACGTAATAACCGGAGTCTGGATACCCAACGAAACTGACTGGAGCCTGAACGCTCAACGTAATAATCGGAGTCTGGATACCCACAAAAACTGACCGGAACCTGAACGCTCAACGTAAAAACCGGAGTCTGGATACCCAACGAAACTGACCGGAGCCTGAACGCTCAACGTAAAAACCGGAGTATGGATACCCAACGAAACTGACCGGAGCCTGACCGCTCAACGTAATAACTGGAGTCTGGATACACAACGAAACTGACCGGAGCCTGAACGCTCAATGTAATAACCGGAGTCTGGATACCCAAAAAAACTGACCGGAGCCGGAACGCACAACGTAATAATTGGAGTCTGGATGCGCAACGAAAATGACCGGAGCCTGAACGCTCAACGTAATAACCGGAGTCTGGACACCCAACGAAACTGACCGGAGCCTGAACGTTCAACGTAATAACAGGAGTCTAGATACCCAACGAAACTGACCGGAGCCTGAACGCTCAACGTAATAACCGAAGTCTGGATACCCAACGAAACTGACCGGAGCTTGAATGCTCAACGTAATAACCGAAGTCTGGATACCCAACGAAACTGACCGGAGCCTGAACGCTCAACGTAATAACCGGAGTCTGGATACCCAATGAAACTGACCGGAGCCTGATTATTCAACGTAATAATCTGAGTCTGGATACCCAACAAAACTGACCGGAGCCTGAACGCTCAACGTAAAAACCGTAGTCTGGATACCCAATGAAACTGACCGGAGCCTGAACGATCAACGTAATAACCGAAGTCTGGATACGCAACGAAACTGACCGGAGCCTGAACGCTCAACCTAATAACCGGAATCTGAATACCCAACGAAACTGACCGGAGCCTGAACGCTCAACGTAATAATCGGAGTCTGGATACCCAATGAAATTGACCGGAGCCTGAACGCTCAACGTAATAACCGGTATCTGGATACCCTACGAAACTGAACGGAGCTTGAACGCTCAACATAATAACCGAAGTCTGGATACCCAACAAAACTGACCGGAGCCTGAACCCTCAACATAATAACCGGAGTCTGGATACCCAACAAAACTGACCGGAGCCTGAACGCTCAATGTAATAACCGGAGTCTGGATACCTAAAAATACTGACCGGAGGCGGAACGCACAACGTAATAACTGGAGTCTGGATGCACAACGAAAATGACCGGAGCCGGAACGCACAACGTAATAACTGGAGTCTGGATGCGCAACGAAAATGACCGGAGCCTGAACGCTCAACGTAATAACCGGAGTCTGGACACCCAACAAAACTGACCGGAGCCTGAACGTTCAACGTAATAACCGGAGTCTGGATACTAAACGAAATTGACCGGAGCCTGAACGCTCAACGTAATAACCGGAGTCTGGTTACCCAACGATACTGACCGGAGCCTGAACGCTTAACGTAATAACCAAAGTCTGGATACCCAACAAAATTGACCCGAGCTTGAACGCTCAACGTAAAAACCAGAGTTTGGATACCCAACAAAACTGACCGGAGACTGAACGCTCAACATATTAACTGAATTCTGGATACCAAAAGAAACTGACCGCAATCTGAACGCTCAATGTAATAATCTGAGTCTGGATACCCAACGAAACTGACTGGAGCCTGAACGCTCAACGTAATAACCGGAGTCTGGATACCCAACGAAACTGACTAGAGCCTGAACGCTCAACATAATAATCGGAGTCTGGATAACCACCAAAACTGACCGGAACCTGAACGCTCAACGGAAAAACCGGAGTCTGGATACCCAACGAAACTGACCGGAGCCTGAACGCTCAACGTAAAAACCGGAGTCTGGATACCCAACGAAACTGACCGGAGCCTGAACGCTCAACGTAATAACCGGAGTCTGGATACACAACGAAACTGACCGGAGCCTGAACGCTCAATGTAATAACCGGAGTCTGGATACCCAAAAAAACTGACCGGAGCCGGAACGCACAACGTAATAACTGGAGTCTGGATGCGCAACGAAAATGACCGAAGCCTGAACGCTCAACGTAATAACCGGAGTCTGGACACCCAACGAAACTGACCGGAGCCTGAACGTTCAACGTAATAACCGGAGTCTGGATACCCAACGAAACTGACCGGAGCCTGAACGCTCAACATAATAACCGGAGTCTGGATACCCAACAAAACTAACCGGAGCTTGAATGCTCAATGTAATAACCGAAGTCTGGATACCCAACGAAACTGACCGGAGCCTGAACGCTCAACGTAATAACCGGAGTCTGGATACCCAACGAAACTGACTGGAGCCTGAACGCTCAACGTAATAATCGGAGTCTGGATACCCACCAAAACTGACCGGAACCTGAACGCTCAACGTAAAAACCGGAGTCTGGATACCCAACGAAACTGACCGGAGCCTGAACGCTCAACGTAAAAACCGGAGTATGGATACCCAACGAAACTGACCGGAGCCTGAACGCTCAACGTAATAACCGGAGTCTGGATACACAACGAAACTGACCTGAGCCTGAACGCTCAATGTAATAACCGGAGTCTGGTTACCCAAAAAAACTGACCGGAGCCGGAACGCACAACGTAATAACTGGAGTCTGGATGCGCAACGAAAATGACCGGAGCCTGAACGCTCAACGTAATAACCGGAGTCTGGACACCCAACGAAACTTACCGGAGCCTGAACGTTCAACGTAATAACCGGAGTCTGGATACCCAACGAAACTGACCGGAGCCTGAACGCTCAACGTAATAACCGGAGTCTGGATACCCAACGAAACTGACCGGAGCTTGAATGCTCAATGTAATAACCGAAGTCTGGATACCCAACGAAACTGACCGGAGCCTGAACGCTCAACGTAATAACCGGAGTCTGGACACCCAACGAAACTGACCGGAGCCTGAACGTTCAACGTAATAACCGGAGTCTGGATACTAAACGAAACTGACCGGAGCCTGAACGCTCAACGTAATAACCGGAGTCTGGATACCGAAAAAAACTGACCGGAGCCGGAACGCACAACGTAATAACTGGAGTCTGGATGCGCAACGAAAATGACCGGAGCCTGAACGCTCAACGTAATAACCGGAGTCTGGACACCCAAGGAAACTGACCGGAGCCTGAACGTTCAACGTAATAACCGGAGTCTGGATACCCAACGAAACTGACCGGAGCCTGAACGCTCAACGTAATAACCAGAGTCTGGATACCCAACGAAACTGACCGGATCTTGAATGCTCAACGTAATAATCGAAGTCTGGATACCCAACGAAACTGACCGGAGCCTGAACGCTCAACGTAATAACCGGAGTCTGGATACCCAACGAAACTGACTGGAGCCTGAACGCTCAACGTAATAATCGGAGTCTGGATACCCACAAAAACTGACCGGAACCTGAACGCTCAACGTAAAAACCGGAGTCTGGATACCCAACGAAACTGACCGGAGCCTGAACGCTCAACGTAAAAACCGGAGTATGGATACCCAACGAAACTGACCGGAGCCTGAACGCTCAACGTAATAACTGGAGTCTGGATACACAACGAAACTGACCGGAGCCTGAACGCTCAATGTAATAACCGGAGTCTGGATACCCAAAAAAACTGACCGGAGCCGGAACGCACAACGTAATAACTGGAGTCTGGATGCGCAACGAAAATGACCGGAGCCTGAACGCTCAACGTAATAACCGGAGTCTGGACACCCAACGAAACTGACCGGAGCCTGAACGTTCAACGTAATAACCGGAGTCTGGATACCCAACGAAACTGACCGGAGCCTGAACGCTCAACCTAATAACCGAAGTCTGGATACCAAACGAAACTGACCGGAGCTTGAATGCTCAACGTAATAACCGAAGTCTGGATACCCAACGAAACTGACCGGAGCCTGAACGCTCAACGTAATAACCGGAGTCTGGATACCCAATGAAACTGACCGGAGCCTGAACATTCAACGTAATAATCTGAGTCTGGATACCCAACAAAACTAACCGGAGCCTGAACGCTCAACGTAAAAACCGTAGTCTGGATACCCAATGAAACTGACCGGAGCCTGAACGATCAACGTAATAACCGAAGTCTGGATACGCAACGAAACTGACCGGAGCCTGAACGCTCAACCTAATAACCGGAGTCTGAATACCCAACGAAACTGACCGGAGCCTGAACGCTCAACGTAATAATCAGAGTCTGGATACCCAATGAAATTGACCGGAGCCTGAACGCTCAACGTAATAACCGGTATCTGGATACCCTACGAAACTGAACGGAGCTTGAACGCTCAACATAATAACCGAAGTCTGGATACCCAACAAAACTGACCGGAGCCTGAACCCTCAACATAATAACCGGAGTCTGGATACCCAACAAAACTGACCGGAGCCTGAACGCTCAATGTAATAACCGGAGTCTGGATACCCAAAAAAACTGACCGGAGCCGGAACACACAACGTAATAACTGGAGTCTGGATGCGCAACGAAAATGACCGGAGCCTGAACGCTCAACGTAATAACCGGAGTCTGGACACCCAACGAAACTGACCGGAGCCTGAACGTTCAACGTAATAACCGGAGTCTGGATACCCAACGAAACTGACCAGAGCCTGAACGCTCAACGTAATAACCGGAGTCTGGTTACCCAACGATACTGACCGGAGCCTGAACGCTTAACGTAATAACCGGAGTCTGGATACCCAACAAAATTGACCCGAGCTTGAACGCTCAACGTAAAAACAAGAGTCTGGATACCCAACAAAACTGACCGGAGCCTGAACGCTCAACGTAAAAACCGGAGTCTGGATACCCAACGAAACTGACCGGAGACTGAACGCTCAACGTATTAACTGAATTCTGGATACCAAAAGAAACTGACCGCAATCTGAACGCTCAATGTAATAACCTGAGTCTGGATACCCAACGAAACTGACTGGAGCCTGAACGCTCAACGTAATAACCGGAGTCTGGATACCCAACGAAACTGACTGGAGCCTGAACGCTCAACGTAATAATCGGAGTCTGGATAACCACCAAAACTGACCGGAACCTGAACGCTCAACGGAAAAACCGGAGTCTGGATACCCAACGAAACTGACCGGAGCCTGAACGCTCAACGTAAAAACCGGAGTCTGGATACCCAACGAAACAGACCGGAGCCTGAACGCTCAACGTAATAACCGGAGTCTGGATACACAACGAAATTGACCGGAGCTTGAACGCTCAATGTAATAACCGGAGTCTGGATACCCAAAAAAACTGACCAGAGTCGGAACGCACAACGTAATAACTGGAGTCTGGATGCGCAACAAAAATGACTGGAGCCTGAACGCTCAACGTAATAACCGGAGTCTGGACACCCAACGAAACTGACCGGAGCCTGAACCTTCAACGTAATAACCGGAGTCTGGATACCCAACGAAACTGACCGGAGCCTGAACGCTCAACGTAATAACCGGAGTCTGGATACCCAACGAAACTAATCGGAGCTTGAATGCTCAATGTAATAACCGAAGTCTGGATACCCAACGAAACTGACCGGAGCCTGAACGCTCAACGTAATAACCGGAGTCTGGATACCCAACGAAACTGACTGGAGCCTGAACGCTCAACGTAATAATCGGAGTCTGGATACCCACCAAAACTGACCGGAGCCTGAACGCTCAACGTAATAACCGGTATCTGGATACCCTACGAAACTGAACGGAGCTTGAACGCTCAACATAATAACCGAAGTCTGGATACCCAACAAAACTGACCGGAGCCTGAACCCTCAACATAATAACCGGAGTCTAGATACCCAACAAAACTGACCGGAGCCTGAACGCTCAATGTAATAACCGGAGTCTGGATACCTAAAAATACTGACCGGAGGCGGAACGCACAACGTAATAACTGGAGTCTGGATGCGCAACGAAAATGACCGGAGCCGGAACGCACAACGTAATAACTGGAGTCTGGATGCGCAACGAAAATGACCGGAGCCTGAACGCTCAACGTAATAACCGGAGTCTGGACACCCAACGAAACTGACCGGAGCCTGAACGTTCAACGTAATAACCGGAGTCTGGATACTAAACGAAATTGACCGGAGCCTGAACGTTCAACGTAATAACCGGAGTCTGGTTACCCAACGATACTGACCGGAGCCTGAACGCTTAACGTAATAACCGAAGTCTGGATACCCAACAAAATTGACCCGAGCTTGAACGCTCAACGTAAAAACCAGAGTTTGGATACCCAACAAAACTGACCGGAGACTGAACGCTCAACATATTAACTGAATTCTGGATACCAAAAGAAACTGACCGCAATCTGAACGCTCAATGTAATAATCTGAGTCTGGATACCCAACGAAACTGACTGGAGCCTGAACGCTCAACGTAATAACCGGAGTCTGGATACCCAACGAAACTGACTAGAGCCTGAACGCTCAACATAATAATCGGAGTCTGGATAACCACCAAAACTGACCGGAACCTGAACGCTCAACGGAAAAACCGGAGTCTGGATACCCAACGAAACTGACCGGAGCCTGAACGCTCAACGTAAAAACCGGAGTCTGGATACCCAACGAAACTGACCGGAGCCTGAACGCTCAACGTAATAACCGGAGTCTGGATACACAACGAAACTGACCGGAGCCTGAACGCTCAATGTAATAACCGGAGTCTGGATACCCAAAAAAACTGACCGGAGCCGGAACGCACAACGTAATAACTGGAGTCTGGATGCGCAACGAAAATGACCGAAGCCTGAACGCTCAACGTAATAACCGGAGTCTGGACACCCAACGAAACTGACCGGAGCCTAAACGTTCAACGTAATAACCGGAGTCTGGATACCCAACGAAACTGACCGGAGCCTGAACGCTCAACATAATAACCGGAGTCTGGATACCCAACGAAACTAACCGGAGCTTGAATGCTCAATGTAATAACCGAAGTCTGGATACCCAACGAAACTGACCGGAGCCTGAACGCTCAACGTAATAACCGGAGTCTGGATACCCAACGAAACTGACTGGAGCCTGAACGCTCAACGTAATAATCGGAGTCTGGATACCCACCAAAACTGACCGGAACCTGAACGCTCAACGTAAAAACCGGAGTCTGGATACCCAACGAAACTGACCGGAGCCTGAACGCTCAACGTAAAAACCGGAGTATGGATACCCAACGAAACTGACCGGAGCCTGAACGCTCAACGTAATAACCGGAGTCTGGATACACAACGAAACTGACCTGAGCCTGAACGCTCAATGTAATAACCGGAGTCTGGTTACCCAAAAAAACTGACCGGAGCCGGAACGCACAACGTAATAACTGGAGTCTGGATGCGCAACGAAAATGACCGGAGCCTGAACGCTCAACGTAATAACCGGAGTCTGGACACCCAACGAAACTTACCGGAGCCTGAACGTTCAACGTAATAACCGGAGTCTGGATACCCAACGAAACTGACCGGAGCCTGAACGCTCAACGTAATAACCGGAGTCTGGATACCCAACGAAATTGACCGGAGCTTGAATGCTCAATGTAATAACCGAAGTCTGGATACCCAACGAAACTGACCGGAGCCTGAACGCTCAACGTAATAACCGGAGTCTGGACACCCAACGAAACTGACCGGAGCCTGAACGTTCAACGTAATAACCGGAGTCTGGATACTAAACGAAACTGACCGGAGCCTGAACGCTCAACGTAATAACCGGAGTCTGGATACCGAAAAAAACTGACCGGAGCCGGAACGCACAACGTAATAACTGGAGTCTGGATGCGCAACGAAAATGACCGGAGCCTGAACGCTCAACGTAATAACCGGAGTCTGGACACCCAAGGAAACTGACCGGAGCCTGAACGTTCAACGTAATAACCGGAGTCTGGATACCCAACGAAACTGACCGGAGCCTGAACGCTCAACGTAATAACCAGAGTCTGGATACCCAACGAAACTGACCGGATCTTGAATGCTCAACGTAATAACCGAAGTCTGGATACCCAACGAAACTGACCGGAGCCTGAACGCTCAACGTAATAACCGGAGTCTGGATACCCAACGAAACTGACTGGAGCCTGAACGCTCAACGTAAAAACCGGAGTCTGGATACCCAACGAAACTGACCGGAGCCTGAACGCTCAACGTAAAAACCGGAGTATGGATACCCAACGAAACTGACCGGAGCCTGAACGCTCAACGTAATAACTGGAGTCTGGATACACAACGAAACTGACCGGAGCCTGAACGCTCAATGTAATAACCGGAGTCTGGATACCCAAAAAAACTGACCGGAGCTGGAACGCACAACGTAATAACTGGAGTCTGGATGCGCAACGAAAATGACCGGAGCCTGAACGCTCAACGTAATAACCGGAGTCTGGACACCCAACGAAACTGACCGGAGCCTGAACGTTCAACGTAATAACCAGAGTCTGGATACCCAACGAAACTGACCGGAGCCTGAACGCTCAACCTAATAACCGAAGTCTGGATACCCAACGAAACTGACCGGAGCTTGAATGCTCAACGTAATAACCGAAGTCTGGATACCCAACGAAACTGACCGGAGCCTGAACGCTCAACGTAATAACCGGAGTCTGGATACCCAATGAAACTGACCGGAGCCTGAACATTCAACGTAATAATCTGAGTCTGGATACCCAACAAAACTGACCGGAGCCTGAACGCTCAACGTAAAAACCGTAGTCTGGATACCCAATGAAACTGACCGGAGCCTGAACGATCAACGTAATAACCGAAGTCTGGATACGCAACGAAACTGACCGGAGCCTGAACGCTCAACCTAATAACCGGAGTCTGAATACCCAACGAAACTGACCGGAGCCTGAACGCTCAACGTAATAATCGGAGTCTGGATACCCAATGAAATTGACCGGAGCCTGAACGCTCAACGTAATAACTGGTATCTGGATACCCTACGAAACTGAACGAAGCTTGAACGCTCAACATAATAACCGAAGTCTGGATACCCAACAAAACTGACCGGAGCCTGAACCCTCAACATAATAACCGGAGTCTGGATACCCAACAAAACTGACCGGAGCCTGAACGCTCAATGTAATAACCGGAGTCTGGATACCCAAAAAAACTGACCGGAGCCGGAACACACAACGTAATAACTGGAGTCTGGATGCGCAACGAAAATGACCGGAGCCTGAACGCTCAACGTAATAACCGGAGTCTGGACACCCAACGAAACTGACCGGAGCCTGAACGTTCAACGTAATAACCGGAGTCTGGATACCCAACGAAACTGACCAGAGCCTGAACGCTCAACGTAATAACCGGAGTCTGGTTACCCAACGATACTGACCGGAGCCTGAACGCTTAACGTAATAACCGGAGTCTGGATACCCAACAAAATTGACCCGAGCTTGAACGCTCAACGTAAAAACAAGAGTCTGGATACCCAACAAAACTGACAGGAGCCTGAACGCTCAACGTAAAAACCGGAGTCTGGATACCCAACGAAACTGACCGGAGACTGAACGCTCAACGTATTAACTGAATTCTGGATACCAAACGAAACTGACCGCAATCTGAACGCTCAATGTAATAACCTGAGTCTGGATACCCAACGAAACTGACTGGAGCCTGAACGCTCAACGTAATAACCGGAGTCTGGATACCCAACGAAACTGACCGGAACCTGAACGCTCAACGGAAAAACCGGAGTCTGGATACCCAACGAAACTGACCGGAGCCTGAACGCTCAACGTAAAAACCGGAGTCTGGATACCCAACGAAACAGACCGGAGCCTGAACGCTCAACGTAATAACCGGAGTCTGGATACACAACGAAACTGACCGGAGCCTGAACGCTCAATGTAATAACCGGAGTCTGGATACCCAAAAAAACTGACCGGAGTCGGAACGCACAACGTAATAACTGGAGTCTGGATGCGCAACAAAAATGACTGGAGCCTGAACGCTCAACGTAATAACCGGAGTCTGGACACCCAACGAAACTGACCGGAGCCTGAACCTTCAACGTAATAACCGGAGTCTGGATACCCAACGAAACTGACCGGAGCCTGAACGCTCAACGTAATAACCGGAGTCTGGATACCCAACGAAACTAACCGGAGCTTGAATGCTCAATGTAATAACCGAAGTCTGGATACCCAACGAAACTGACCGGAGCCTGAACGCTAAACGTAATAACCGGAGTCTGGATACCCAACGAAACTGACTGGAGCCTGAACGCTCAACGTAATAATCGGAGTCTGGATACCCACCAAAACTGACCGGAACCTGAACGCTCAACGTAAAAACCGGAGTCTGGATACCCAACGAAACTGACCGGAGCCTGAACGCTCAACGTAAAAACCGGAGTATGGATACCCAACGAAACTGACCGGAGCCTGAACGCTCAACGTAATAACCGGAGTCTGGATACACAACGAAACTGACCTGAGCCTGAACGCTCAAGGTAATAACCGGAGTCTGGATACCCAAAAAAACTGACCAGAGCCGGAACGCACAACGTAATAACTGGAGTCTGGATGCGCAACGAAAATGACCGGAGCCTGAACGCTCAACGTAATAACCGGAGTCTGGACACCCAACGAAACTGACCAGAGCCTGAACGTTCAACGTAATAACCGGAGTCTGGATACCCAACGAAACTGACCGGAGCCTGAACGCTCAACTTAATAACCGGAGTCTGGATACCCAACGAAAATGACCGGAGCCTGAACGCTCAACGTAATAACCGGAGTCTGGACACCCAACGAAACTGACCGGAGCCTGAACGCTCAACGTAATAACCGGAGTCTGGATACCCAACGAAACTGACTGGAGCCTGAACGCTCAACGTAATAATCGGAGTCTGGATACCCACCAAAACTGACCGGAACCTGAACGCTCAACGTAAAAACCGGAGTCTGGATACCCAACGAAACTGACCGGAGCCTGAACGCTCAACGTAAAAACCGGAGTATGGATACCCAACGAAACTGACCGGAGCCTGAACGCTCAACGTAATAACCGGAGTCTGGATACACAACGAAACTGACCTGAGCCTGAACGCTCAATGTAATAACCGGAGTCTGGATACCCAACGAAACTGACCGGAGCTTGAATGCTCAATGTAATAACCGAAGTCTGGATACCCAACGAAACTGACCGGAGCCTGAACGCTCAACGTAGTAACCGGAGTCTGGATACCCAACGAAACTGAACGGAGCCTGAACGCTCAACGTAATAACGGGAGTCTGGATACACAACGAAACTGACCGGAGCCTGAACGCTCAATGTAATAACCGGAGTCTGGATACCGAAAAAAATTGACCGGAGCCGGAACACACAACGTAATAACTGGAGTCTGGATGTGCAACGAAAATGACCGGAGCCTGAACGCTCAACGTAATAACCGGAGTCTGAAAACCCAAGAAAACTGACCGGAGCCTGAACGTTCAACGTAATAACCGGAGTCTGGATACCCAACGAAACTGACCGGAGCCTGAACGCTCAACGTAATAACCAGAGTCTGGATACCCAACGAAACTGACCGGATCTTGAATGCTCAACGTAATAACCGAAGTCTGGATACCCAACGAAACTGACCGGAGCCTGAACGCTCAACGTAATAACCGGAGTCTGGATACCAACCGAAAATGACTGTAGCCTGAACGCTCAACGTAATAATCGGAGTCTGGATAACCACCAAAACTGACCGGAACCTGAACGCTCAACGGAAAAACCGGAGTCTGGATACCCAACGAAACTGACCGGAACCTGAACGCTCAACGTAAAAACCGGAGTCTGGATACCCAACGAAACTGACCGGAGCCTGAACGCTCAACGTAATAACCGGAGTCTGGATACACAACGAAACTGACCGGAGCCTGAATGCTCAATGTAATAACCGGAGTCTGGATACCCAAAAAAACTGACCGGAGCCGGAACGCACAACGTAATAACTGGAGTCTGGATGCGCAACGAAAATGACCGGAGCCTGAACGCTCAACGTAATAACCGGAGTCTGGACACCCAACGAAACTGACCGGAGCCTGAACGTTCAACGTAATAACCGGAGTCTGGATACCCAACGAAACTGACCAGAGCCTGAACGCTCAACGTAATAACCGGAGTCTGGTTACCCAACGATACTGACCGGAGCCTGAACGCTTAACGTAATAACCGGAGTCTGGATACCCAACAAAATTGACCCGAGCTTGAACGCTCAACGTAAAAACCAGAGTCTGGATACCCAACAAAACTGACCGGAGCCTGAACGCTCAACGTAAAAACCGGAGTCTGGATACCCAACGAAACTGACCGGAGACTGAACGCTCAACGTATTAACTGAATTCTGGATACCAAAAGAAACTGACCGCAATCTGAACGCTCAATGTAATAACCTGAGTCTGGATACCCAACGAAACTGACTGGAGCCTGAACGCTCAACGTAATAACCGGAGTCTGGATACCCAACGAAACTGACTGGAGCCTGAACGCTCAACGTAATAATCGGAGTCTGGATAACCACCAAAACTGACCGGAACCTGAACGCTCAACGGAAAAACCGGAGTCTGGATACCCAACGAAACTGACCGGAGCCTGAACGCTCAATGTAAAAACCGGAGTCTGGATACCCAACGAAACTGACCGGAGCCTGAACGCTCAACGTAATAACCGAAGGCTGGATACACAACGAAACTGACCGGAGCCTGAACGCTCAATGTAATAACCGGAGTCTGGATACCCAAAAAAACTGACCCGAGCCGGAACGCACAACGTAATAACTGGAGTCTGGATGCGCAACAAAAATGACTGGAGCCTGAACGCTCAACGTAATAACCGGAGTCTGGACACCCAACGAAACTGACCGGAGCCTGAACCTTCAACGTAATAACCGGAGTCTGGATACCCAACGAAACTGACCGGAGCCTGAACGCTCAACGTAATAACCGGAGTCTGGATACCCAACGAAACTAACCGGAGCTTGAATGCTCAATGTAATAACCGAAGTCTGGATACCCAACGAAACTGACCGGAGCCTGAACGCTCAACGTAATAACCGGAGTCTGGATACCCAACGAAACTGACTGGAGCCTGAACGCTCAACGTAATAATCGGAGTCTGGATAACCACCAAAACTGACCGGAACCTGAACGCTCAATGGAAAAACCGGAGTCTGGATACCCAACGAAACTGACCGGAGCCTGAACGCTCAATGTAAAAACCGGAGTCTGGATACCCAACGAAACTGACCGGAGTCTGAACGCTCAACGTAATAACCGGAGTCTGGATACACAACAAAACTGACCGGAGCCTGAACGCTCAATGTAATAACCGGAGTCTGGATAACCAAAAAAACTGACCGGAGCCGGAACGCACAACGTAATAACTGGAGTCTGGATGCGCAACGAAAATGACCGGAGCCTGAACGCTCAACGTAATAACCGGAGTCTGGACACCAAACGAAATTGACCGGAGCCTGAACGTTCAACGTAATAACCGGAGTCTGGATACCCAACGAAACTGACCAGAGCCTGAACGCTCAACGTAATAACCGGAGTCTGGTTACCCAACGATACTGACCGGAGCCTGAACGCTTAACGTAATAACCGGAGTCTGGATACCCAACAAAATTGACCCGAGCTTGAACGCTCAACGTAAAAACCAGAGTCTGGATACCCAACAAAACTGACCGGAGCCTGAAAGCTCAACGTAAAAACCGGAGTCTGGATACCCAACGAAACTGACCGGAGACTGAACGCTCAACGTATTAACTGAATTCTGGATACCAAAAGAAACTGACCGCAATCTGAACGCTCAATGTAATAACCTGAGTCTGGATACCCAACGAAACTGACTGGAGCCTGAACGCTCAACGTAATAACCGGAGTCTGGATACCCAACGAAACTGACTGGAGCCTGAACGCTCAACGTAATCATCGGAGTCTGGATAACCACCAAAACTGACCGGAACCTGAACGCTCAACGGAAAAACCGGAGTCTGGATACCCAACGAAACTGACCAGAGCCTGAACGCTCAACGTAAAAACCGGAGTCTGGATACCCAACGAAACAGACCGGAGCCTGAACGCTCAACGTAATAACCGGAGTCTGGATACACAACGAAACTGACCGGAGCCTGAACGCTCAATGTAATAACCGGAGTCTGGATACCCAAAAAAACTGACCGGAGTCGGAACGCACAACGTAATAACTGGAGTCTGGATGCGCAACAAAAATGACTGGAGCCTGAACGCTCAACGTAATAACCGGAGTCTGGACACCCAACGAAACTGACCGGAGCCTGAACCTTCAACGTAATAACCGGAGTCTGGATACCCAACGAAACTGACCGGAGCCTGAACGCTCAACGTAATAACCGGAGTCTGGATACCCAACGAAACTAACCGGAGCTTGAATGCTCAATGTAATAACCGAAGTCTGGATACCCAACGAAACTGACCGGAGCCTGAACGCTCAACGTAATAACCGGAGTCTGGATACCCAACGAAACTGACTGGAGCCTGAACGCTCAACGTAATAATCGGAGTCTGGATACCCACCAAAACTGACCGGAACCTGAACGCTCAACGTAAAAACCGGAGTCTGGATACCCAACAAAACTGACCGGAGCCTGAACGCTCAACGTAAAAACCGGAGTATGGATACCCAACGAAACTGACCGGAGCCTGAACGCTCAACGTAATAACCGGAGTCTGGATACACAACGAAACTGACCTGAGCCTGAACGCTCAAGGTAATAACCGGAGTCTGGATACCCAAAAAAACTGACCGGAGCCGGAACGCACAACGTAATAACTGGAGTCAGGATGCGCAACGAAAATGACCGGAGCCTGAACGCTCAACGTAATAACCGGAGTCTGGACACCCAACGAAACTGACCAGAGCCTGAACGTTCAACGTAATAACCGGAGTCTGGATACCCAACGAAACTGACCGGAGCCTGAACGCTCAACTTAATAACCGGAGTCTGGATACCCAACGAAAATGACCGGAGCCTGAACGCTCAACGTAATAACCGGAGTCTGGACACCCAACGAAACTGACCGGAGCCTGAACGCTCAACGTAATAACCGGAGTCTGGATACCCAACGAAACTGACTGGAGCCTGAACGCTCAACGTAATAATCGGAGTCTGGATACCCACCAAAACTGACCGGAACCTGAACGCTCAACGTAAAAACCGGAGTCTGGATACCCAACGAAACTGAGCGGAGCCTGAACGCTCAACGTAAAAACCGGAGTATGGATACCCAACGAAACTGACCGGAGCCTGAACGCTCAACGTAATAACCGGAGTCTGGATACACAACGAAACTGACCTGAGCCTGAACGCTCAATGTAATAACCGGAGTCTGGATACCCAACGAAACTGACCGGAGCTTGAATGCTCAATGTAATAACCGAAGTCTGGATACCCAACGAAACTGACCGGAGCCTGAACGCTCAACGTAGTAACCGGAGTCTGGATACCCAACGAAACTGAACGGAGCCTGAACGCTCAACGTAATAACGGGAGTCTGGATACACAACGAAACTGACCGGAGCCTGAACGCTCAATGTAATAACCGGAGTCTGGATACCGAAAAAAATTGACCGGAGCCGGAACACACAACGTAATAACTGGAGTCTGGATGTGCAACGAAAATGACCGGAGCCTGAACGCTCAACGTAATAACCGGAGTCTGAAAACCCAAGAAAACTGACCGGAGCCTGAACGTTCAACGTAATAACCGGAGTCTGGATACCCAACGAAACTGACCGGAGCCTGAACGCTCAACGTAATAACCAGAGTCTGGATACCCAACGAAACTGACCGGATCTTGAATGCTCAACGTAATAACCGAAGTCTGGATACCCAACGAAACTGACCGGAGCCTGAACGCTCAACGTAATAACCGGAGTCTGGATACCAACCGAAAATGACTGTAGCCTGAACGCTCAACGTAATAATCGGAGTCTGGATAACCACCAAAACTGACCGGAACCTGAACGCTCAACGGAAAAACCGGAGTCTGGATACCCAACGAAACTGACCGGAGCCTGAACGCTCAACGTAAAAACCGGAGTCTGGATACCCAACGAAACTGACCGGAGCCTGAACGCTCAACGTAATAACCGGAGTCTGGATACACAACGAAACTGACCGGAGCCTGAATGCTCAATGTAATAACCGGAGTCTGGATACCCAAAAAAACTGACCGGAGCCGGAACGCACAACGTAATAACTGGAGTCTGGATGCGCAACGAAAATGACCGGAGCCTGAACGCTCAACGTAATAACCGGAGTCTGGACACCCAACGAAACTGACCGGAGCCTGAACGTTCAACGTAATAACCGGAGTCTGGATACCCAACGAAACTGACCAGAGCCTGAACGCTCAACGTAATAACCGGAGTCTGGTTACCCAACGATACTGACCGGAGCCTGAACGCTTAACGTAATAACCGGAGTCTGGATACCCAACAAAATTGACCCGAGCTTGAACGCTCAACGTAAAAACCAGAGTCTGGATACCCAACAAAACTGACCGGAGCCTGAACGCTCAACGTAAAAACCGGAGTCTGGATACCCAACGAAACTGACCGGAGACTGAACGCTCAACGTATTAACTGAATTCTGGATACCAAAAGAAACTGACCGCAATCTGAACGCTCAATGTAATAACCTGAGTCTGGATACCCAACGAAACTGACTGGAGCCTGAACGCTCAACGTAATAACCGGAGTCTGGATACCCAACGAAACTGACTGGAGCCTGAACGCTCAACGTAATAATCGGAGTCTGGATAACCACCAAAACTGACCGGAACCTGAACGCTCAACGGAAAAACCGGAGTCTGGATACCCAACGAAACTGACCGGAGCCTGAACGCTCAACGTAAAAACCGGAGTCTGGATACCCAACGAAACTGACCGGAGCCTGAACGCTCAACGTAATAACCGAAGGCTGGATACACAACGAAACTGACCGGAGCCTGAACGCTCAATGTAATAACCGGAGTCTGGATACCCAAAAAAACTGACCGGAGCCGGAACGCACAACGTAATAACTGGAGTCTGGATGCGCAACAAAAATGACTGGAGCCTGAACGCTCAACGTAATAACCGGAGTCTGGACACCCAACGAAACTGACCGGAGCCTGAACCTTCAACGTAATAACCGGAGTCTGGATACCCAACGAAACTGACCGGAGCCTGAACGCTCAACGTAATAACCGGAGTCTGGATACCCAACGAAACTAACCGGAGCTTGAATGCTCAATGTAATAACCGAAGTCTGGATACCCAACGAAACTGACCGGAGCCTGAACGCTCAACGTAATAACCGGAGTCTGGATACCCAACGAAACTGACTGGAGCCTGAACGCTCAACGTAATAATCGGAGTCTGGATACCCACCAAAACTGACCGGAACCTGAACGCTCAACGTAAAAACCGGAGTCTGGATACCCAACAAAACTGACCGGAGCCTGAACGCTCAACGTAAAAACCGGAGTATGGATACCCAACGAAACTGACCGGAGCCTGAACGCTCAACGTAATAACCGGAGTCTGGATACACAACGAAACTGACCTGAGCCTGAACGCTCAAGGTAATAACCGGAGTCTGGATACCCAAAAAAACTGACCGGAGCCGGAACGCACAACGTAATAACTGGAGTCTGGATGCGCAACGAAAATGACCGGAGCCTGAACGCTCAACGTAATAACCGGAGTCTGGACACCCAACGAAACTGACCAGAGCCTGAACGTTCAACGTAATAACCGGAGTCTGGATACCCAACGAAACTGACCGGAGCCTGAACGCTCAACTTAATAACCGGAGTCTGGATACCCAACGAAAATGACCGGAGCCTGAACGCTCAACGTAATAACCGGAGTCTGGACACCCAACGAAACTGACCGGAGCCTGAACGCTCAACGTAATAACCGGAGTCTGGATACCCAACGAAACTGACTGGAGCCTGAACGCTCAACGTAATAATCGGAGTCTGGATACCCACCAAAACTGACCGGAACCTGAACGCTCAACGTAAAAACCGGAGTCTGGATACCCAACGAAACTGACCGGAGCCTGAACGCTCAACGTAAAAACCGGAGTATGGATACCCAACGAAACTGACCGGAGCCTGAACGCTCAACGTAATAACCGGAGTCTGGATACACAACGAAACTGACCTGAGCCTGAACGCTCAATGTAATAACCGGAGTCTGGATACCCAACGAAACTGACCGGAGCTTGAATGCTCAATGTAATAACCGAAGTCTGGATACCCAACGAAACTGACCGGAGCCTGAACGCTCAACGTAGTAACCGGAGTCTGGATACCCAACGAAACTGAACGGAGCCTGAACGCTCAACGTAATAACGGGAGTCTGGATACACAACGAAACTGACCGGAGCCTGAACGCTCAATGTAATAACCGGAGTCTGGATACCGAAAAAAATTGACCGGAGCCGGAACACACAACGTAATAACTGGAGTCTGGATGTGCAACGAAAATGACCGGAGCCTGAACGCTCAACGTAATAACCGGAGTCTGAAAACCCAAGAAAACTGACCGGAGCCTGAACGTTCAACGTAATAACCGGAGTCTGGATACCCAACGAAACTGACCGGAGCCTGAACGCTCAACGTAATAACCAGAGTCTGGATACCCAACGAAACTGACCGGATCTTGAATGCTCAACGTAATAACCGAAGTCTGGATACCCAACGAAACTGACCGGAGCCTGAACGCTCAACGTAATAACCGGAGTCTGGATACCAACCGAAAATGACTGTAGCCTGAACGCTCAACGTAATAATCGGAGTCTGGATAACCACCAAAACTGACCGGAACCTGAACGCTCAACGGAAAAACCGGAGTCTGGATACCCAACGAAACTGACCGGAGCCTGAACGCTCAACGTAAAAACCGGAGTCTGGATACCCAACGAAACTGACCGGAGCCTGAACGCTCAACGTAATAACCGGAGTCTGGATACACAACGAAACTGACCGGAGCCTGAATGCTCAATGTAATAACCGGAGTCTGGATACCCAAAAAAACTGACCGGAGCCGGAACGCACAACGTAATAACTGGAGTCTGGATGCGCAACGAAAATGACCGGAGCCTGAACGCTCAACGTAATAACCGGAGTCTGGACACCCAACGAAACTGACCGGAGCCTGAACGTTCAACGTAATAACCGGAGTCTGGATACCCAACGAAACTGACCAGAGCCTGAACGCTCAACGTAATAACCGGAGTCTGGTTACCCAACGATACTGACCGGAGCCTGAACGCTTAACGTAATAACCGGAGTCTGGATACCCAACAAAATTGACCCGAGCTTGAACGCTCAACGTAAAAACCAGAGTCTGGATACCCAACAAAACTGACCGGAGCCTGAACGCTCAACGTAAAAACCGGAGTCTGGATACCCAACGAAACTGACCGGAGACTGAACGCTCAACGTATTAACTGAATTCTGGATACCAAAAGAAACTGACCGCAATCTGAACGCTCAATGTAATAACCTGAGTCTGGATACCCAACGAAACTGACTGGAGCCTGAACGCTCAACGTAATAACCGGAGTCTGGATACCCAACGAAACTGACTGGAGCCTGAACGCTCAACGTAATAATCGGAGTCTGGATAACCACCAAAACTGACCGGAACCTGAACGCTCAACGGAAAAACCGGAGTCTGGATACCCAACGAAACTGACCGGAGCCTGAACGCTCAACGTAAAAACCGGAGTCTGGATACCCAACGAAACTGACCGGAGCCTGAACGCTCAACGTAATAACCGAAGGCTGGATACACAACGAAACTGACCGGAGCCTGAACGCTCAATGTAATAACCGGAGTCTGGATACCCAAAAAAACTGACCGGAGCCGGAACGCACAACGTAATAACTGGAGTCTGGATGCGCAACAAAAATGACTGGAGCCTGAACGCTCAACGTAATAACCGGAGTCTGGACACCCAACGAAACTGACCGGAGCCTGAACCTTCAACGTAATAACCGGAGTCTGGATACCCAACGAAACTGACCGGAGCCTGAACGCTCAACGTAATAACCGGAGTCTGGATACCCAACGAAACTAACCGGAGCTTGAATGCTCAATGTAATAACCGAAGTCTGGATACCCAACGAAACTGACCGGAGCCTGAACGCTCAACGTAATAACCGGAGTCTGGATACCCAACGAAACTGACTGGAGCCTGAACGCTCAACGTAATAATCGGAGTCTGGATAACCACCAAAACTGACCGGAACCTGAACGCTCAACGGAAAAACCGGAGTCTGGATACCCAACGAAACTGACCGGAGCCTGAACGCTCAACGTAAAAACCGGAGTCTGGATACCCAACGAAACTGACCGGAGCCTGAACGCTCAACGTAATAACCGGAGTCTGGATACACAACGAAACTGACCGGAGCCTGAACGCTCAATGTAATAACCGGAGTCTGGATACCCAAAAAAACTGACCGGAGCCGGAACGCACAACGTAATAACTGGAGTCTGGATGCGCAACGAAAATGACCGGAGCCTGAACGCTCAACGTAATAACCGGAGTCTGGACACCCAACGAAACTGACCGGAGCCTGAACGTTCAACGTAATAACCGGAGTCTGGATACCCAACGAAACTGACCAGAGCCTGAACGCTCAACGTAATAACCGGAGTCTGGTTACCCAACGATACTGACCGGAGCCTGAACGCTTAACGTAATAACCGGAGTCTGGATACCCAACAAAATTGACCCGAGCTTGAACGCTCAACGTAAAAACCAGAGTCTGGATACCCAACAAAACTGACCGGAGCCTGAATGCTCAACGTAAAAACCGGAGTCTGGATACCCAACGAAACTGACCGGAGACTGAACGCTCAACGTATTAACTGAATTCTGGATACCAAAAGAAACTGACCGCAATCTGAACGCTCAATGTAATAACCTGAGTCTGGATACCCAACGAAACTGACTGGAGCCTGAACGCTCAACGTAATAACTGGAGTCTGGATACCCAACGAAACTGACTGGAGCCTGAACGCTCAACGTAATAATCGGAGTCTGGATAACCACCAAAACTGACCGGAACCTGAACGCTCAACGGAAAAACCGGAGTCTGGATACCCAACGAAACTGACCGGAGCCTGAACGCTCAACGTAAAAACCGGAGTCTGGATACCCAACGAAACTGACCGGAGCCTGAACGCTCAACGTAATAACCGGAGTCTGGATTCACAACGAAACTGACCGGAGCCTGAACGCTCAATGTAATAACCGGAGTCTGGATACCCAAAAAAACTGACCGGAGCCGGAACGCACAACGTAATAACTGGAGTCTGGATGCGCAACAAAAATGACTGGAGCCTGAACGCTCAACGTAATAACCGGAGTCTGGACACCCAACGAAACTGACCGGAGCCTGAACCTTCAACGTAATAACCGGAGTCTGGATACCCAACGAAACTGACCGGAGCCTGAACGCTCAACGTAATAACCGGAGTCTGGATACCCAACGAAACTAACCGGAGCTTGAATGCTCAATGTAATAACCGAAGTCTGGATACCCAACGAAACTGACCGGAGCCTGAACGCTCAACGTAATAACCGGAGTCTGGATACCCAACGAAACTGACTGGAGCCTGAACGCTCAACGTAATAATCGGAGTCTGGATACCCACCAAAACTGACCGGAACCTGAACGCTCAACGTAAAAACCGGAGTCTGGATACCCAACGAAACTGACCGGAGCCTGAACGCTCAACGTAAAAACCGGAGTATGGATACCCAACGAAACTGACCGGAGCCTGAACGCTCAACGTAAAAACCGGAGTCTGGATACCCAACGAAACTGACCGGAGCCTGAACGCTCAACGTAATAACCGGAGTCTGGATACACAACAAAACTGACCGGAGCCTGAACGCTCAATGTAATAACCGGAGTCTGGATACCCAAAAAAACTGACCGGAGCCGGAACGCACAACGTAATAACTGGAGTCTGGATGCGCAACGAAAATGACCGGAGCCTGAACGCTCAACGTAATAACCGGAGTCTGGACACCAAACGAAATTGACCGGAGCCTGAACGTTCAACGTAATAACCGGAGTCTGGATACCCAACGAAACTGACCAGAGCCTGAACGCTCAACGTAATAACCGGAGTCTGGTTACCCAACGATACTGACCGGAGCCTGAACGCTTAACGTAATAACCGGAGTCTGGATACCCAACAAAATTGACCCGAGCTTGAACGCTCAACGTAAAAACCAGAGTCTGGATACCCAACAAAACTGACCGGAGCCTGAAAGCTCAACGTAAAAACCGGAGTCTGGATACCCAACGAAACTGACCGGAGACTGAACGCTCAACGTATTAACTGAATTCTGGATACCAAAAGAAACTGACCGCAATCTGAACGCTCAATGTAATAACCTGAGTCTGGATACCCAACGAAACTGACTGGAGCCTGAACGCTCAACGTAATAACCGGAGTCTGGATACCCAACGAAACTGACTGGAGCCTGAACGCTCAACGTAATAATCGGAGTCTGGATAACCACCAAAACTGACCGGAACCTGAACGCTCAACGGAAAAACCGGAGTCTGGATACCCAACGAAACTGACCGGAGCCTGAACGCTCAACGTAAAAACCGGAGTCTGGATACCCAACGAAACTGACCGGAGCCTGAACGCTCAACGTAATAACCGGAGTCTGGATACACAACGAAACTGACCGGAGCCTGAACGCTCAATGTAATAACCGGAGTCTGGATACCGAAAAAAACTGACCGGAGCCGGAACACACAACGTAATAACTGGAGTCTGGATGCGCAACGAAAATGACCGGAGCCTGAACGCTCAACGTAATAACCGGAGTCTGAAAACCCAAGAAAACTGACCGGAGCCTGAACGTTCAACGTAATAACCGGAGTCTGGATACCCAACGAAACTGACCGGAGCCTGAACGCTCAACGTAATAACCAGAGTCTGGATACCCAACGAAACTGACCGGATCTTGAATGCTCAACGTAATAACCGAAGTCTGGATACCCAACGAAACTGACCGGAGCCTGAACGCTCAACGTAATAACCGGAGTCTGGATACCCAACGAAACTGACTGGAGCCTGAACGCTCAACGTAATAATCGGAGTCTGGATAACCACCAAAACTGACCGGAACCTGAACGCTCAACGGAAAAACCGGAGTCTGGATACCCAACGAAACTGACCGGAGCCTGAACGCTCAACGTAAAAACCGGAGTCTGGATACCCAACGAAACTGACCGGAGCCTGAACGCTCAACGTAATAACCGGAGTCTGGATACACAACGAAACTGACCGGAGCCTGAACGCTCAATGTAATAACCGGAGTCTGGATACCCAAAAAAACTGACCGGAGCCGGAACGCACAACGTAATAACTGGAGTCTGGATGCGCAACGAAAATGACCGGAGCCTGAACGCTCAACGTAATAACCGGAGTCTGGACACCCAACGAAACTGACCGGAGCCTGAACGTTCAACGTAATAACCGGAGTCTGGATACCCAACGAAACTGACCAGAGCCTGAACGCTCAACGTAATAACCGGAGTCTGGTTACCCAACGATACTGACCGGAGCCTGAACGCTTAACGTAATAACCGGAGTCTGGATACCCAACAAAATTGACCCGAGCTTGAACGCTCAACGTAAAAACCAGAGTCTGGATACCCAACAAAACTGACCGGAGCCTGAACGCTCAACGTAAAAACCGGAGTCTGGATACCCAACGAAACTGACCGGAGACTGAACGCTCAACGTATTAACTGAATTCTGGATACCAAAAGAAACTGACCGCAATCTGAACGCTCAATGTAATAACCTGAGTCTGGATACCCAACGAAACTGACTGGAGCCTGAACGCTCAACGTAATAACTGGAGTCTGGATACCCAACGAAACTGACTGGAGCCTGAACGCTCAACGTAATAATCGGAGTCTGGATAACCACCAAAACTGACCGGAACCTGAACGCTCAACGGAAAAACCGGAGTCTGGATACCCAACGAAACTGACCGGAGCCTGAACGCTCAACGTAAAAACCGGAGTCTGGATACCCAACGAAACTGACCGGAGCCTGAACGCTCAACGTAATAACCGGAGTCTGGATACACAACGAAACTGACCGGAGCCTGAACGCTCAATGTAATAACCGGAGTCTGGATACCCAAAAAAACTGACCGGAGCCGGAACGCACAACGTAATAACTGGAGTCTGGATGCGCAACAAAAATGACTGGAGCCTGAACGCTCAACGTAATAACCGGAGTCTGGACACCCAACGAAACTGACCGGAGCCTGAACCTTCAACGTAATAACCGGAGTCTGGATACCCAACGAAACTGACCGGAGCCTGAACGCTCAACGTAATAACCGGAGTCTGGATACCCAACGAAACTAACCGGAGCTTGAATGCTCAATGTAATAACCGAAGTCTGGATACCCAACGAAACTGACCGGAGCCTGAACGCTCAACGTAATAACCGGAGTCTGGATACCCAACGAAACTGACTGGAGCCTGAACGCTCAACGTAATAATCGGAGTCTGGATACCCACCAAAACTGACCGGAACCTGAACGCTCAACGTAAAAACCGGAGTCTGGATACCCAACGAAACTGACCGGAGCCTGAACGCTCAACGTAAAAACCGGAGTATGGATACCCAACGAAACTGACCGGAGCCTGAACGCTCAACGTAATAACCGGAGTCTGGATACACAACGAAACTGACCTGAGCCTGAACGCTCAAGGTAATAACCGGAGTCTGGATACCCAAAAAAACTGACCGGAGCCGGAACGCACAATGTAATAACTGGAGTCTGGATGCACAACGAAAATGACCGGAGCCTGAACGCTCAACGTAATAACCGGAGTCTGGACACCCAACGAAACTGACCGGAGCCTGAACGTTCAACGTAATAACCGGAGTCTGGATACCCAACGAAACTGACCGGAGCCTGAACGCTCAACTTAATAACCGGAGTCTGGATACCCAACGAAAATGACCGGAGCCTGAACGCTCAACGTAATAACCGGAGTCTGGACACCCAACGAAACTGACCGGAGCCTGAACGCTCAACGTAATAACCGGAGTCTGGATACCCAACGAAACTGACTAGAGCCTGAACGCTCAACGTAATAATCGGAGTCTGGATACCCACCAAAACTGACCGGAACCTGAACGCTCAACGTAAAAACCGGAGTCTGGATACCCAACGAAACTGACCGGAGCCTGAACGCTCAACGTAAAAACCGGAGTATGGATACCCAACGAAACTGACCGGAGCCTGAACGCTCAACGTAATAACCGGAGTCTGGATACACAACGAAACTGACCTGAGCCTGAACGCTCAATGTAATAACCGGAGTCTGGATACCCAACGAAACTGACCGGAGCTTGAATGCTCAATGTAATAACCGAAGTCTGGATACCCAACGAAACTGACCGGAGCCTGAACGCTCAACGTAATAACCGGAGTCTGGATACCCAACGAAACTGAACGGAGCCTGAACGCTCAACGTAATAACCGGAGTCTGGATACACAACGAAACTGACCGGAGCCTGAACGCTCAATGTAATAACCGGAGTCTGGATACCGAAAAAAACTGACCGGAGCCGGAACGCACAACGTAATAACTGGAGTCTGGATGCGCAACGAAAATGACCGGAGCCTGAACGCTCAACGTAATAACCGGAGTCTGAAAACCCAAGGAAACTGACCGGAGCCTGAACGTTCAACGTAATAACCGGAGTCTGGATACCCAACGAAACTGACCGGAGCCTGAACGCTCAACGTAATAACCAGAGTCTGGATACCCAACGAAACTGACCGGATCTTGAATGCTCAACGTAATAACCGAAGTCTGGATACCCAACGAAACTGACCGGAGCCTGAACGCTCAACGTAATAACCGGAGTCTGGATACCCAACGAAACTGACTGGAGCCTGAACGCTCAACGTAATAATCGGAGTCTGGATAACCACCAAAACTGACCGGAACCTGAACGCTCAACGGAAAAACCGGAGTCTGGATACCCAACGAAACTGACCGGAGCCTGAACGCTCAACGTAAAAACCGGAGTCTGGATACCCAACGAAACTGACCGGAGCCTGAACGCTCAACGTAATAACCGGAGTCTGGATACACAACGAAACTGACCGGAGCCTGAACGCTCAATGTAATAACCGGAGTCTGGATACCCAAAAAAACTGACCGGAGCCGGAACGCACAACGTAATAACTGGAGTCTGGATGCACAACGAAAATGACCGGAGCCTGAACGCTCAACGTAATAACCGGAGTCTGGACACCCAACGAAACTGACCGGAGCCTGAACCTTCAACGTAATAACCGGAATCTGGATACCCAACGAAACTGACCGGAGCCTGAACGCTCAACGTAATAACCGGAGTCTGGATACCCAACGAAACTAACCGGAGCTTGAATGCTCAATGTAATAACCGAAGTCTGGATACCCAACGAAACTGACCGGAGCCTGAACGCTCAACGTAATAACCGGAGTCTGGATACCCAACGAAACTGACTGGAGCCTGAACGCTCAACGTAATAATCGGAGTCTGGATACCCACCAAAACTGACCGGAGCCTGAACGCTCAACGTAATAACCGGAGTCTGGATACACAACGAAACTGACCTGAGCCTGAACGCTCAATGTAATAACCGGAGTCTGGATACCCAAAAAAACTGACCGGAGCCGGAACGCACAACGTAATAACTGGAGTCTGGATGCGCAACAAAAATGACTGGAGCCTGAACGCTCAACGTAATAACCGGAGTCTGGACACCCAACGAAACTGACCGGAGCCTGAACCTTCAACGTAATAACCGGAGTCTGGATACCCAACGAAACTGACCGGAGCCTGAACGCTCAACGTAATAACCGGAGTCTGGATACCCAACGAAACTAACCGGAGCTTGAATGCTCAATGTAATAACCGAAGTCTGGATACCCAACGAAACTGACCGGAGCTTGAACGCTCAACGTAATAACCGGAGTCTGGATACCCAACGAAACTGACTGGAGCCTGAACGCTCAACGTAATAATCGGAGTCTGGATACCCACCAAAACTGACCGGAACCTGAACGCTCAACGTAAAAACCGGAGTCTGGATACCCAACGAAACTGACCGGAGCCTGAACGCTCAACGTAAAAACCGGAGTATGGATACCCAACGAAACTGACCGGAGCCTGAACGCTCAACGTAATAACCGGAGTCTGGATACACAACGAAACTGACCTGAGCCTGAACGCTCAAGGTAATAACCGGAGTCT
Organism: Lathyrus sativus; assembly: GCA_963859935.3. Taxonomy (NCBI): domain Eukaryota; kingdom Viridiplantae; phylum Streptophyta; class Magnoliopsida; order Fabales; family Fabaceae; genus Lathyrus; species Lathyrus sativus. The sequence continues at coordinate 133,347 of CAWUDS030000707.1, forward strand.
GGATACCCAAAAAAACTGACCGGAGCCGGAACGCACAATGTAATAACTGGAGTCTGGATGCACAACGAAAATGACCGGAGCCTGAACGCTCAACGTAATAACCGGAGTCTGGACACCCAACGAAACTGACCGGAGCCTGAACGTTCAACGTAATAACCGGAGTCTGGATACCCAACGAAACTGACCGGAGCCTGAACGCTCAACTTAATAACCGGAGTCTGGATACCCAACGAAAATGACCGGAGCCTGAACGCTCAACGTAATAACCGGAGTCTGGACACCCAACGAAACTGACCGGAGCCTGAACGCTCAACGTAATAACCGGAGTCTGGATACCCAACGAAACTGACTAGAGCCTGAACGCTCAACGTAATAATCGGAGTCTGGATACCCACCAAAACTGACCGGAACCTGAACGCTCAACGTAAAAACCGGAGTCTGGATACCCAACGAAACTGACCGGAGCCTGAACGCTCAACGTAAAAACCGGAGTATGGATACCCAACGAAACTGACCGGAGCCTGAACGCTCAACGTAATAACCGGAGTCTGGATACACAACGAAACTGACCTGAGCCTGAACGCTCAATGTAATAACCGGAGTCTGGATACCCAACGAAACTGACCGGAGCTTGAATGCTCAATGTAATAACCGAAGTCTGGATACCCAACGAAACTGACCGGAGCCTGAACGCTCAACGTAATAACCGGAGTCTGGATACCCAACGAAACTGAACGGAGCCTGAACGCTCAACGTAATAACCGGAGTCTGGATACACAACGAAACTGACCGGAGCCTGAACGCTCAATGTAATAACCGGAGTCTGGATACCGAAAAAAACTGACCGGAGCCGGAACGCACAACGTAATAACTGGAGTCTGGATGCGCAATGAAAATGACCGGAGCCTGAACGCTCAACGTAATAACCGGAGTCTGAAAACCCAAGGAAACTGACCGGAGCCTGAACGTTCAACGTAATAACCGGAGTCTGGATACCCAACGAAACTGACCGGAGCCTGAACGCTCAACGTAATAACCAGAGTCTGGATACCCAACGAAACTGACCGGATCTTGAATGCTCAACGTAATAACCGAAGTCTGGATACCCAACGAAACTGACCGGAGCCTGAACGCTCAACGTAATAACCGGAGTCTGGATACCCAACGAAACTGACTGGAGCCTGAACGCTCAACGTAATAATCGGAGTCTGGATACCCACCAAAACTGACCGGAGCCTGAACGCTCAACGTAATAACCGGAGTCTGGATACCCAACGAAACTGACTGGAGCCTGAACGCTCAACGTAATAATCGGAGTCTGGATAACCACCAAAACTGACCGGAACCTGAACGCTCAACGGAAAAACCGGAGTCTGGATACCCAACGAAACTGACCGGAGCCTGAACGCTCAACGTAAAAACCGGAGTCTGGATACCCAACGAAACTGACCGGAGCCTGAACGCTCAACGTAATAACCGGAGTCTGGATACACAACGAAACTGACCGGAGCCTGAACGCTCAATGTAATAACCGGAGTCTGGATACCCAAAAAAACTGACCGGAGCCGGAACGCACAACGTAATAACTGGAGTCTGGATGCACAACGAAAATGACCGGAGCCTGAACGCTCAACGTAATAACCGGAGTCTGGACACCCAACGAAACTGACCGGAGCCTGAACCTTCAACGTAATAACCGGAGTCTGGATACCCAACGAAACTGACCGGAGCCTGAACGCTCAACGTAATAACCGGAGTCTGGATACCCAACGAAACTAACCGGAGCTTGAATGCTCAATGTAATAACCGAAGTCTGGATACCCAACGAAACTGACCGGAGCCTGAACGCTCAACGTAATAACCGGAGTCTGGATACCCAACGAAACTGACTGGAGCCTGAACGCTCAACGTAATAATCGGAGTCTGGATACCCACCAAAACTGACCGGAGCCTGAACGCTCAACGTAATAACCGGAGTCTGGATACACAACGAAACTGACCTGAGCCTGAACGCTCAATGTAATAACCGGAGTCTGGATACCCAAAAAAACTGACCGGAGCCGGAACGCACAACGTAATAACTGGAGTCTGGATGCGCAACGAAAATGACCGGAGCCTGAACGCTCAACGTAATAACCGGAGTCTGGACACCCAACGAAACTGACCGGAGCCTGAACGTTCAACGTAATAACCGGAGTCTGGATACCCAACGAAACTGACTGGAGCCTGAACGCTCAACGTAATATTCGGAGTCTGGATACCCAACGAAACTGACTGGAGCCTGAACGCTCAACGTAATAATCGGAGTCTGGATAACCACCAAAACTGACCGGAACCTGAACGCTCAACGGAAAAACCGGAGTCTGGATACCCAACGAAACTGACCGGAGCCTGAACGCTCAACGTAAAAACCGGAGTCTGGATACCCAACGAAACTGACCGGAGCCTGAACGCTCAACGTAATAACCGGAGTCTGGATACACAACGAAACTGACCGGAGCCTGAACGCTCAATGTAATAACCGGAGTCTGGATACCGAAAAAAACTGACCGGAGCCGGAACACACAACGTAATAACTGGAGTCTGGATGCGCAACGAAAATGACCGGAGCCTGAACGCTCAACGTAATAACCGGAGTCTGAAAACCCAAGAAAACTGACCGGAGCCTGAACGTTCAACGTAATAACCGGAGTCTGGATACCCAACGAAACTGACCGGAGCCTGAACGCTCAACGTAATAACCAGAGTCTGGATACCCAACGAAACTGACCGGATCTTGAATGCTCAACGTAATAACCGAAGTCTGGATACCCAACGAAACTGACCGGAGCCTGAACGCTCAACGTAATAACCGGAGTCTGGATACCCAACGAAACTGACTGGAGCCTGAACGCTCAACGTAATAATCGGAGTCTGGATAACCACCAAAACTGACCGGAACCTGAACGCTCAACGGAAAAACCGGAGTCTGGATACCCAACGAAACTGACCGGAGCCTGAACGCTCAACGTAAAAACCGGAGTCTGGATACCCAACGAAACTGACCGGAGCCTGAACGCTCAACGTAATAACCGGAGTCTGGATACACAACGAAACTGACCGGAGCCTGAACGCTCAATGTAATAACCGGAGTCTGGATACCCAAAAAAACTGACCGGAGCCGGAACGCACAACGTAATAACTGGAGTCTGGATGCGCAACGAAAATGACCGGAGCCTGAACGCTCAACGTAATAACCGGAGTCTGGACACCCAACGAAACTGACCGGAGCCTGAACGTTCAACGTAATAACCGGAGTCTGGATACCCAACGAAACTGACCAGAGCCTGAACGCTCAACGTAATAACCGGAGTCTGGTTACCCAACGATACTGACCGGAGCCTGAACGCTTAACGTAATAACCGGAGTCTGGATACCCAACAAAATTGACCCGAGCTTGAACGCTCAACGTAAAAACCAGAGTCTGGATACCCAACAAAACTGACCGGAGCCTGAACGCTCAACGTAAAAACCGGAGTCTGGATACCCAACGAAACTGACCGGAGACTGAACGCTCAACGTATTAACTGAATTCTGGATACCAAAAGAAACTGACCGCAATCTGAACGCTCAATGTAACAACCTGAGTCTGGATACCCAACGAAACTGACTGGAGCCTGAACGCTCAACGTAATAACCGGAGTCTGGATACCCAACGAAACTGACTGGAGCCTGAACGCTCAACGTAATAATCGGAGTCTGGATAACCACCAAAACTGACCGGAACCTGAACGCTCAACGGAAAAACCGGAGTCTGGATACCCAACGAAACTGACCGGAGCCTGAACGCTCAACGTAAAAACCAGAGTCTGGATACCCAACGAAACTGACCGGAGCCTGAACGCTCAACGTAAAAACCAGAGTCTGGATACCCAACGAAACTGACCGGAGCCTGAACGCTCAACGTAATAACCAGAGTCTGGATACCCAACGAAACTGACCGGATCTTGAATGCTCAACGTAATAACCGAAGTCTGGATACCCAACGAAACTGACCGGAGCCTGAACGCTCAACGTAATAACCGGAGTCTGGATACCCAACGAAACTGACTGGAGCCTGAACGCTCAACGTAATAATCGGAGTCTGGATAACCACCAAAACTGACCGGAACCTGAACGCTCAACGGAAAAACCGGAGTCTGGATACCCAACGAAACTGACCGGAGCCTGAACGCTCAACGTAAAAACCGGAGTCTGGATACCCAACGAAACTGACCGGAGCCTGAACGCTCAACGTAATAACCGGAGTCTGGATACACAACGAAACTGACCGGAGCCTGAACGCTCAATGTAATAACCGGAGTCTGGATACCCAAAAAAACTGACCGGAGCCGGAACGCACAACGTAATAACTGGAGTCTGGATGCACAACGAAAATGACCGGAGCCTGAACGCTCAACGTAATAACCGGAGTCTGGACACCCAACGAAACTGACCGGAGCCTGAACCTTCAACGTAATAACCGGAGTCTGGATACCCAACGAAACTGACCGGAGCCTGAACGCTCAACGTAATAACCGGAGTCTGGATACCCAACGAAACTAACCGGAGCTTGAATGCTCAATGTAATAACCGAAGTCTGGATACCCAACGAAACTGACCGGAGCCTGAACGCTCAACGTAATAACCGGAGTCTGGATACCCAACGAAACTGACTGGAGCCTGAACGCTCAACGTAATAATCGGAGTCTGGATACCCACCAAAACTGACCGGAGCCTGAACGCTCAACGTAATAACCGGAGTCTGGATACACAACGAAACTGACCTGAGCCTGAACGCTCAATGTAATAACCGGAGTCTGGATACCCAAAAAAACTGACCGGAGCCGGAACGCACAACGTAATAACTGGAGTCTGGATGCGCAACGAAAATGACCGGAGCCTGAACGCTCAACGTAATAACCGGAGTCTGGACACCCAACGAAACTGACCGGAGCCTGAACGTTCAACGTAATAACCGGAGTCTGGATACCCAACGAAACTGACTGGAGCCTGAACGCTCAACGTAATATTCGGAGTCTGGATACCCAACGAAACTGACTGGAGCCTGAACGCTCAACGTAATAATCGGAGTCTGGATAACCACCAAAACTGACCGGAACCTGAACGCTCAACGGAAAAACCGGAGTCTGGATACCCAACGAAACTGACCGGAGCCTGAACGCTCAACGTAAAAACCGGAGTCTGGATACCCAACGAAACTGACCGGAGCCTGAACGCTCAACGTAATAACCGGAGTCTGGATACACAACGAAACTGACCGGAGCCTGAACGCTCAATGTAATAACCGGAGTCTGGATACCGAAAAAAACTGACCGGAGCCGGAACACACAACGTAATAACTGGAGTCTGGATGCGCAACGAAAATGACCGGAGCCTGAACGCTCAACGTAATAACCGGAGTCTGAAAACCCAAGAAAACTGACCGGAGCCTGAACGTTCAACGTAATAACCGGAGTCTGGATACCCAACGAAACTGACCGGAGCCTGAACGCTCAACGTAATAACCAGAGTCTGGATACCCAACGAAACTGACCGGATCTTGAATGCTCAACGTAATAACCGAAGTCTGGATACCCAACGAAACTGACCGGAGCCTGAACGCTCAACGTAATAACCGGAGTCTGGATACCCAACGAAACTGACTGGAGCCTGAACGCTCAACGTAATAATCGGAGTCTGGATAACCACCAAAACTGACCGGAACCTGAACGCTCAACGGAAAAACCGGAGTCTGGATACCCAACGAAACTGACCGGAGCCTGAACGCTCAACGTAAAAACCGGAGTCTGGATACCCAACGAAACTGACCGGAGCCTGAACGCTCAACGTAATAACCGGAGTCTGGATACACAACGAAACTGACCGGAGCCTGAACGCTCAATGTAATAACCGGAGTCTGGATACCCAAAAAAACTGACCGGAGCCGGAACGCACAACGTAATAACTGGAGTCTGGATGCGCAACGAAAATGACCGGAGCCTGAACGCTCAACGTAATAACCGGAGTCTGGACACCCAACGAAACTGACCGGAGCCTGAACGTTCAACGTAATAACCGGAGTCTGGATACCCAACGAAACTGACCAGAGCCTGAACGCTCAACGTAATAACCGGAGTCTGGTTACCCAACGATACTGACCGGAGCCTGAACGCTTAACGTAATAACCGGAGTCTGGATACCCAACAAAATTGACCCGAGCTTGAACGCTCAACGTAAAAACCAGAGTCTGGATACCCAACAAAACTGACCGGAGCCTGAACGCTCAACGTAAAAACCGGAGTCTGGATACCCAACGAAACTGACCGGAGACTGAACGCTCAACGTATTAACTGAATTCTGGATACCAAAAGAAACTGACCGCAATCTGAACGCTCAATGTAATAACCTGAGTCTGGATACCCAACGAAACTGACTGGAGCCTGAACGCTCAACGTAATAACCGGAGTCTGGATACCCAACGAAACTGACTGGAGCCTGAACGCTCAACGTAATAATCGGAGTCTGGATAACCACCAAAACTGACCGGAACCTGAACGCTCAACGGAAAAACCGGAGTCTGGATACCCAACGAAACTGACCGGAGCCTGAACGCTCAACGTAAAAACCAGAGTCTGGATACCCAACGAAACTGACCGGAGCCTGAACGCTCAACGTAATAACCGGAGTCTGGATACACAACGAAACTGACCGGAGCCTGAACGCTCAATGTAATAACCGGAGTCTGGATACCCAAAAAAACTGACCGGAGCCGGAACGCACAACGTAATAACTGGAGTCTGGATGCGCAACAAAAATGACTGGAGCCTGAACGCTCAACGTAATAACCGGAGTCTGGACACCCAACGAAACTGACCGGAGCCTGAACCTTCAACGTAATAACCGGAGTCTGGATACCCAACGAAACTGACCGGAGCCTGAACGCTCAACGTAATAACCGGAGTCTGGATACCCAACGAAACTAACCGGAGCTTGAATGCTCAATGTAATAACCGAAGTCTGGATACCCAACGAAACTGACCGGAGCCTGAACGCTCAACGTAATAACCGGAGTCTGGATACCCAACGAAACTGACTGGAGCCTGAACGCTCAACGTTATAATCGGAGTCTGGATACCCACCAAAACTGACCGGAACCTGAACGCTCAACGTAAAAACCGGAGTCTGGATACCCAACGAAACTGACCGGAGCCTGAACGCTCAACGTAAAAACCGGAGTATGGATACCCAACGAAACTGACCGGAGCCTGAACGCTCAACGTAATAACCGGAGTCTGGATACACAACGAAACTGACCTGAGCCTGAACGCTCAAGGTAATAACCGGAGTCTGGATACCCAAAAAAACTGACCGGAGCCGGAACGCACAATGTAATAACTGGAGTCTGGATGCGCAACGAAAATGACCGGAGCCTGAACGCTCAACGTAATAACCGGAGTCTGGACACCCAACGAAACTGACCGGAGCCTGAACGTTCAACGTAATAACCGGAGTCTGGATACCCAACGAAACTGACCGGAGCCTGAACGCTCAACTTAATAACCGGAGTCTAGATACCCAACGAAAATGACCGGAGCCTGAACGCTCAACGTAATAACCGGAGTCTGGACACCCAACGAAACTGACCGGAGCCTGAACGCTCAACGTAATAACCGGAGTCTGGATACCCAACGAAACTGACTAGAGCCTGAACGCTCAACGTAATAATCGGAGTCTGGATACCCACCAAAACTGACCGGAACCTGAACGCTCAACGTAAAAACCGGAGTCTGGATACCCAACGAAACTGACCGGAGCCTGAACGCTCAACGTAAAAACCGGAGTATGGATACCCAACGAAACTGACCGGAGCCTGAACGCTCAATGTAATAACCGGAGTCTGGATACACAACGAAACTGACCTGAGCCTGAACGCTCAATGTAATAACCGGAGTCTGGATACCCAACGAAACTGACCGGAGCTTGAATGCTCAATGTAATAACCGAAGTCTGGATACCCAACGAAACTGACCGGAGCCTGAACGCTCAACGTAATAACCGGAGTCTGGATACCCAACGAAACTGAACGGAGCCTGAACGCTCAACGTAATAACCGGAGTCTGGATACACAACGAAACTGACCGGAGCCTGAACGCTCAATGTAATAACCGGAGTCTGGATACCGAAAAAAACTGACCGGAGCCGGAACGCACAACGTAATAACTGGAGTCTGGATGCGCAACGAAAATGACCGGAGCCTGAACGCTCAACGTAATAACCGGAGTCTGAAAACCCAAGGAAACAGACCGGAGCCTGAACGTTCAACGTAATAACCGGAGTCTGGATACCCAACGAAACTGACCGGAGCCTGAACGCTCAACGTAATAACCAGAGTCTGGATACCCAACGAAACTGACCGGATCTTGAATGCTCAACGTAATAACCGAAGTCTGGATACCCAACGAAACTGACCGGAGCCTGAACGCTCAACGTAATAACCAGAGTCTGGATACCCAACGAAACTGACTGGAGCCTGAACGCTCAACGTAATAATCGGAGTCTGGATAACCACCAAAACTGACCGGAACCTGAACGCTCAACGGAAAAACCGGAGTCTGGATACCCAACGAAACTGACCGGAGCCTGAACGCTCAACGTAAAAACCGGAGTCTGGATACCCAACGAAACTGACCGGAGCCTGAACGCTCAACGTAATAACCGGAGTCTGGATACACAACGAAACTGACCGGAGCCTGAACGCTCAATGTAATAACCGGAGTCTGGATACCCAAAAAAACTGACCGGAGCCGGAACGCACAACGTAATAACTGGAGTCTGGATGCGCAACAAAAATGACTGGAGCCTGAACGCTCAACGTAATAACCGGAGTCTGGACACCCAACGAAACTGACCGGAGCCTGAACCTTCAACGTAATAACCGGAGTCTGGATACCCAACGAAACTGACCGGAGCCTGAACGCTCAACGTAATAACCGGAGTCTGGATACCCAACGAAACTAACCGGAGCTTGAATGCTCAATGTAATAACCGAAGTCTGGATACCCAACGAAACTGACCGGAGCCTGAACGCTCAACGTAATAACCGGAGTCTGGATACCCAACGAAACTGACTGGAGCCTGAACGCTCAACGTTATAATCGGAGTCTGGATACCCACCAAAACTGACCGGAACCTGAACGCTCAACGTAAAAACCGGAGTCTGGATACCCAACGAAACTGACCGGAGCCTGAACGCTCAACGTAAAAACCGGAGTATGGATACCCAACGAAACTGACCGGAGCCTGAACGCTCAACGTAATAACCGGAGTCTGGATACACAACGAAACTGACCTGAGCCTGAACGCTCAAGGTAATAACCGGAGTCTGGATACCCAAAAAAACTGACCGGAGCCGGAACGCACAATGTAATAACTGGAGTCTGGATGCGCAACGAAAATGACCGGAGCCTGAACGCTCAACGTAATAACCGGAGTCTGGACACCCAACGAAACTGACCGGAGCCTGAACGTTCAACGTAATAACCGGAGTCTGGATACCCAACGAAACTGACCGGAGCCTGAACGCTCAACTTAATAACCGGAGTCTGGATACCCAACGAAAATGACCGGAGCCTGAACGCTCAACGTAATAACCGGAGTCTGGACACCCAACGAAACTGACCGGAGCCTGAACGCTCAACGTAATAACCGGAGTCTGGATACCCAACGAAACTGACTAGAGCCTGAACGCTCAACGTAATAATCGGAGTCTGGATACCCACCAAAACTGACCGGAACCTGAACGCTCAACGTAAAAACCGGAGTCTGGATACCCAACGAAACTGACCGGAGCCTGAACGCTCAACGTAAAAACCGGAGTATGGATACCCAACGAAACTGACCGGAGCCTGAACGCTCAACGTAATAACCGGAGTCTGGATACACAACGAAACTGACCTGAGCCTGAACGCTCAATGTAATAACCGGAGTCTGGATACCCAACGAAACTGACCGGAGCTTGAATGCTCAATGTAATAACCGAAGTCTGGATACCCAACGAAACTGACCGGAGCCTGAACGCTCAACGTAATAACCGGAGTCTGGATACCCAACGAAACTGAACGGAGCCTGAACGCTCAACGTAATAACCGGAGTCTGGATACACAACGAAACTGACCGGAGCCTGAACGCTCAATGTAATAACCGGAGTCTGGATACCGAAAAAAACTGACCGGAGCCGGAACGCACAACGTAATAACTGGAGTCTGGATGCGCAACGAAAATGACCGGAGCCTGAACGCTCAACGTAATAACCGGAGTCTGAAAACCCAAGGAAACAGACCGGAGCCTGAACGTTCAACGTAATAACCGGAGTCTGGATACCCAACGAAACTGACCGGAGCCTGAACGCTCAACGTAATAACCAGAGTCTGGATACCCAACGAAACTGACCGGATCTTGAATGCTCAACGTAATAACCGAAGTCTGGATACCCAACGAAACTGACCGGAGCCTGAACGCTCAACGTAATAACCGGAGTCTGGATACCCAACGAAACTGACTGGAGCCTGAACGCTCAACGTAATAATCGGAGTCTGGATAACCACCAAAACTGACCGGAACCTGAACGCTCAACGGAAAAACCGGAGTCTGGATACCCAACGAAACTGACCGGAGCCTGAACGCTCAACGTAAAAACCGGAGTCTGGATACCCAACGAAACTGACCGGAGCCTGAACGCTCAACGTAATAACCGGAGTCTGGATACACAACGAAACTGACCGGAGCCTGAACGCTCAATGTAATAACCGGAGTCTGGATACCCAAAAAAACTGACCGGAGCCGGAACGCACAACGTAATAACTGGAGTCTGGATGCGCAACGAAAATGACCGGAGCCTGAACGCTCAACGTAATAACCGGAGTCTGGACACCCAACGAAACTGACCGGAGCCTGAACCTTCAACGTAATAACCGGAGTCTGGATACCCAACGAAACTGACCGGAGCCTGAACGCTCAACGTAATAACCGGAGTCTGGATACCCAACGAAACTAACCGGAGCTTGAATGCTCAATGTAATAACCGAAGTCTGGATACCCAACGAAACTGACCGGAGCCTGAACGCTCAACGTAATAACCGGAGTCTGGATACCCAACGAAACTGACTGGAGCCTGAACGCTCAACGTAATAATCGGAGTCTGGATACCCACCAAAACTGACCGGAGCCTGAACGCTCAACGTAATAACCGGAGTCTGGATACACAACGAAACTGACCTGAGCCTGAACGCTCAATGTAATAACCGGAGTCTGGATACCCAAAAAAACTGACCGGAGCCGGAACGCACAACGTAATAACTGGAGTCTGGATGCGCAACGAAAATGACCGGAGCCTGAACGCTCAACGTAATAACCGGAGTCTGGACACCCAACGAAACTGACCGGAGCCTGAACGTTCAACGTAATAACCGGAGTCTGGATACCCAACGAAACTGACCGGAGCCTGAACGCTAAACTTAATAACCGGAGTCTGGATACCCAACGAAAATGACAGGAGCCTGAACACTCAACGAAAATGACCGGAGCCTGAACGCTCAACGTAATAACCGGAGTCTGGACACCCAACGAAACTGACCGGAGCCTGAATGCTCAACGTAATAACCGGAGTCTGGATACCCAACGAAACTGACTGGAGCCTGAATGCTCAACGTAATAATCGGAGTCTGGATACCCACCAAAACTGACCGGAACCTGAACGCTCAACGTAAAAACCGGAGTCTGGATACCCAACGAAACTGACCGGAGCCTGAACGCTCAACGTAAAAACCGGAGTATGGATACCCAACGAAACTGACCGGAGCCTAAACGCTCAACGTAATAACCGGAGTCTGGATACACAACGAAACTGACCTGAGCCTGAACGCTCAATGTAATAACCGGAGTCTGGATACCCAACGAAACTGACCGGAGCTTGAATGCTCAATGTAATAACCGAAGTCTGGATACCCAACGAAACTGACCGGAGCCTGAACGCTCAACGTAATAACCGGAGTCTGGATACCCAACGAAACTGAACGGAGCCTGAACGCTCAACGTAATAACCGGAGTCTGGATACACAACGAAACTGACCGGAGCCTGAACGCTCAATGTAATAACCGGAGTCTGGATACCGAAAAAAACTGACCGGAGCCGGAACGCACAACGTAATAACTGGAGTCTGGATGCGCAACGAAAATGACCGGAGCCTGAACGCTCAACGTAATAACCGGAGTCTGGACACCCAAGGAAACTGACCGGAGCCTGAACGTTCAACGTAATAACCGGAGTCTGGATACCCAACGAAACTGACCGGAGCCTGAACGCTCAACGTAATAACCAGAGTCTGGATACCCAACGAAACTGACCGGATCTTGAATGCTCAACGTAATAACCGAAGTCTGGATACCCAACGAAACTGACCGGAGCCTGAACGCTCAACGTAATAACCGGAGTCTGGATACCCAACGAAACTGACTGGAGCCTGAACGCTCAACGTAATAATCGGAGTCTGGATAACCACCAAAACTGACCGGAACCTGAACGCTCAACGGAAAAACCGGAGTCTGGATACCCAACGAAACTGATCGGAGCCTGAACGCTCAACGTAAAAACCGGAGTCTGGATACCCAACGAAACTGACCGGAGCCTGAACGCTCAACGTAATAACCGGAGTCTGGATACACAACGAAACTGACCGGAGCCTGAAGGCTCAATGTAATAACCGGAGTCTGGATACCCAAAAAAACTGACCGGAGCCGGAACGCACAACGTAATAACTGGAGTCTGGATGCGCAACGAAAATGACCGGAGCCTGAACGCTCAACGTAATAACCGGAGTCTGGACACCCAACGAAACTGACCGGAGCCTGAACCTTCAACGTAATAACCGGAGTCTGGATACCCAACGAAACTGACCGGAGCCTGATTGCTCAACGTAATAACCGGAGTCTGGATACCCAACGAAACTAACCGGAGCTTGTATGCTCAATGTAATAACTGAAGTCTGGATACCCAACGAAACTGACCGGAGCCTGAACGCTCAACGTAATAACCGGAGTCTGGATACCCAACGAAACTGACTGGAGCCTGAACGCTCAACGTAATAATCGGAGTCTGGATACCCACCAAAACTGACCGGAACCTGAACGCTCAACGTAAAAACCGGAGTCTGGATACCCAACGAAACTGACCGGAGCCTGAACGCTCAACGTAAAAACCGGAGTATGGATACCCAACGAAACTGACCGGAGCCTGAACGCTTAACGTAATAACCGGAGTCTGGATACACAACGAAACTGACCTGAGCCTGAACGCTCAACGTAATAACCGGAGTCTGGATACCCAAAAAAACTGACCGGAGCCGGAACGCACAACGTAATAACTGGAGTTTGGATGCGCAACGAAAATGACCGGAGCCTGAACGCTCAACGTAATAACCGGAGTCTGGACACCCAACGAAACTGACCGGAGCCTGAACGTTCAACGTAATAACCGGAGTCTGGATACCCAACGAAACTGACCGGAGCCTGAACGCTCAACTTAATAACCGGAGTCTGGATACCCAACGAAAATGACCGGAGCCTGAACGCTCAACGTAATAACCGGAGTCTGGACACCCAACGAAACTGACCGGAGCCTGAACGCTCAACGTAATAACCGGAGTCTGGATACCCAACGAAACTGACTGGAGCCTGAACGCTCAACGTAATAATCGGAGTCTGGATACCCACCAAAACTGACCGGAACCTGAACGCTCAACGTAAAAACCGGAGTCTGGATACCCAACGAAACTGACCGGAGCCTGAACGCTCAACGTAAAAACCGGAGTATGGATACCCAACGAAACTGACCGGAGCCTGAACGCTCAACGTAATAACCGGAGTCTGGATACACAACGAAACTGACCTGAGCCTGAACGCTCAATGTAATAACCGGAGTCTGGATACCCAACGAAACTGACCGGAGCTTGAATGCTCAATGTAATAACCGAAGTCTGGATACCCAACGAAACTGACCGGAGCCTGAACGCTCAACGTAATAACCGGAGTCTGGATACCCAACGAAACTGAACGGAGCCTGAACGCTCAACGTAATAACCGGAGTCTGGATACACAACGAAACTGACCGGAGCCTGAACGCTCAATGTAATAACCGGAGTCTGGATCCCGAAAAAAACTGACCGGAGCCGGAACGCACAACGTAATAACTGGAGTCTGGATGCGCAACGAAAATGACCGGAGCCTGAACGCTCAACGTAATAACCGGAGTCTGGACACCCAAGGAAACTGACCGGAGCCTGAACGTTCAACGTAATAACCGGAGTCTGGATACCCAACGAAACTGACCGGAGCCTGAACGCTCAACGTAATAACCAGAGTCTGGATACCCAACGAAACTGACCGGATCTTGAATGCTCAACGTAATAACCGAAGTCTGGATACCCAACGAAACTGACCGGAGCCTGAACGCTCAACGTAATAACCGGAGTCTGGATACCCAACGAAACTGACTGGAGCCTGAACGCTCAACGTAATAATCGGAGTCTGGATACCCACAAAAACTGACCGGAACCTGAACGCTCAACGTTAAAACCGGAGTCTGGATACCCAACGAAACTGAACGGAGCCTGAACGCTCAACGTAAAAACCGGAGTATGGATACCCAACGAAACTGACCGGAGCCTGAACGCTCAACGTAATAATTGGAGTCTGGATACACAACGAAACTGACCGGAGCCTGAACGCTCAATGTAATAACCGGAGTCTGGATACCCAAAAAAACTGACCGAAGCCGGAACGCACAACGTAATAACTGGAGTCTGGATGCGCAACGAAAATGACCGGAGCCTGAACGCTCAACGTAATAACCGGAGTCTGGACACCCAACGAAACTGACCGGAGCCTGAACGTTCAACGTAATAACCGGAGTCTGGATACCCAACGAAACTGACCGGAGCCTGAACGCTCAACGTAATAACCGGAGTCTGGTTACCCAACGATACTGACCGGAGCCTGAACGCTTAACGTAATAACCGGAGTCTAGATACCCAACAAAATTGACCCGAGCTTGAACGCTCAACGTAAAAACCAGAGTCTGGATACCCAACAAAACTGACCGGAGCCTGAACGCTCAACGTAAAAACCGGAGTCTGGATACCCAACGAAACTGACCGGAGACTGAACGCTCAACGTATTAACTGAATTCTGGATACCAAAAGAAACTGACCGCAATCTGAACGCTCAATGTAATAACCTGAGTCTGGATACCCAACGAAACTGACTGGAGCCTGAACGCTCAACGTAATAACCGGAGTCTGGATACCCAACGAAACTGACTGGAGCCTGAACGCTCAACGTAATAATCGGAGTCTGGATAACCACCAAAACTGACCGGAACCTGAACGCTCAACGGAAAAACCGGAGTCTGGATACCCAACGAAACTGACCGGAGCCTGAACGCTCAACGTAAAAACCGGAGTCTGGATACCCAACGAAACTGACCGGAGCCTGAACGCTCAACGTAATAACCGGAGTCTGGATACACAACGAAACTGACCGGAGCCTGAACGCTCAATGTAATAACCGGAGTCTGGATACCCAAAAAAACTGACCGGAGCCGGAACGCACAACGTAATAACTGGAGTCTGGATGCGCACCGAAAATGACCGGAGCCTGAACGCTCAACGTAATAACCGGAGTCTGGACACCCAACGAAACTGACCGGAGCCTGAACGTTCAACGTAATAACCGGAGTCTGGATACCCAACGAAACTGACCGGAGCCTGAACGCTCAACGTAAAAACCGGAGTATGGATACCCAACGAAACTGACCGGAGCCTGAACGCTCAACGTAATAACTGGAGTCTGGATACACAACGAAACTGACCTGAGCCTGAACGCTCAACGTAATAACCGGAGTCTGGATACCCAAAAAAACTGACCGGAGCCGGAACGCACAACGTAATAACCGGAGTCTGGATGCGCAACGAAAATGACCGGAGCCTGAACGCTCAACGTAATAACCGGAGTCTGGACACCCAACGAAACTGACCGGAGCCTGAACGTTCAACGTAATAACCGGAGTCTGGATAGCCAACGAAACTGACCGGAGCCTGAACGCTCAACTTAATAACCGGAGTCTGGATACCCAACGAAAATGACCGGAGCCTGAACGCTCAACGTAATAACCGGAGTCTGGACACCCAACGAAACTGACCGGAGCCTGAACGCTCAACGTAATAACCGGAGTCTGGATACCCAACGAAACTGACTGGAGCCTGAACGCTCAACGTAATAATCGGAGTCTGGATACCCACCAAAACTGACCGGAACCTGAACGCTCAACGTAAAAACCGGAGTCTGGATACCCAACGAAACTGACCGGAGCCTGAACGCTCAACGTAAAAACCGGAGTATGGATACCCAACGAAACTGACAGGAGCCTGAACGCTCAACGTAATAACCGGAGTCTGGATAAACAACGAAACTGACCTGAGCCTGAACGCTCAATGTAATAACCGGAGTCTGGATACCCAACGAAACTGACCGGAGCTTGAATGCTCAATGTAATAACCGAAGTCTGGATACCCAACGAAACTGACCGGAGCCTGAACGCTCAACGTAATAACCGGAGTCTGGATACCCAACGAAACTGAACGGAGCCTGAACGCTCAACGTAATAACCGGAGTCTGGATACACAACGAAACTGACCGGAGCCTGAACGCTCAATGTAATAACCGGAGTCTGGATCCCGAAAAAAACTGACCGGAGCCGGAACGCACAACGTAATAACTGGAGTCTGGATGCGCAACGAAAATGACCGGAGCCTGAACGCTCAACGTAATAACCGGAGTCTGGACACCCAAGGAAACTGACCGGAGCCTGAACGTTCAACGTAATAACCGGAGTCTAGATACCCAACGAAACTGACCGGAGCCTGAACGCTCAACGTAATAACCAGAGTCTGGATACCCAACGAAACTGACCGGATCTTGAATGCTCAACGTAATAACCGAAGTCTGGATACCCAACGAAACTGACCAGAGCCTGAACGCTCAACGTAATAACCGGAGTCTGGATACCCAACGAAACTGACTGGAGCCTGAACGCTCAACGTAATAATCGGAGTCTGGATACCCACAAAAACTGACCGGAACCTGAACGCTCAACGTTAAAACCGGAGTCTGGATACCCAACGAAACTGAACGGAGCCTGAACGCTCAACGTAAAAACCGGAGTATGGATACCCAACGAAACTGACCGGAGCCTGAACGCTCAACGTAATAATTGGAGTCTGGATACACAACGAAACTGACCGGAGCCTGAACGCTCAATGTAATAACCGGAGTCTGGATACCCAAAAAAACTGACCGAAGCCGGAACGCACAACGTAATAACTGGAGTCTGGATGCGCAACGAAAATGACCGGAGCCTGAACGCTCAACGTAATAACCGGAGTTTGGACACCCAACGAAACTGACCGGAGCCTGAACGTTCAACGTAATAACCGGAGTCTGGATACCCAACGAAACTGACCGGAGCCTGAACGCTCAACGTAATAACCGGAGTCTGGTTACCCAACGATACTGACCGGAGCCTGAACGCTTAACGTAATAACCGGAGTCTGGATACCCAACAAAATTGACCCGAGCTTGAACGCTCAACGTAAAAACCAGAGTCTGGATACCCAACAAAACTGACCGGAGCCTGAACGCTCAACGTAAAAACCGGAGTCTGGATACCCAACAAAACTGACCGGAGACTGAACGCTCAACGTATTAACTGAATTCTGGATACCAAAAGAAACTGACCACAATCTGAACGCTCAATGTAATAACCTGAGTCTGGATACCCAACGAAACTGACTGGAGCCTGAACGCTCAACGTAATAACTGGAGTCTGGATACCCAACGAAACTGACTGGAGCCTGAACGCTCAACGTAATAATCGGAGTCTGGATAACCACCAAAACTGACCGGAACCTGAACGCTCAACGGAAAAACCGGAGTCTGGATACCCAACGAAACTGACCGGAGCCTGAACGCACAACGTAAAAACCGGAGTCTGGATACTCAACGAAACTGACCGGAGCCTGAACGCTCAACGTAATAACCGGAGTCTGGATACACAACGAAACTGACCGGAGCCTGAACGCTCAATGTAATAACCGGAGTCTGGATACCCAAAAAAACTGATCGGAGCCGGAACGCACAACGTAATAACTGGAGTCTGGATGCGCAACGAAAATGAGCGGAGCCTGAACGCTCAACGTAATAACCGGAGTCTGGACACCCAACGAAACTGACCGGAGCCTGAACGTTCAACGTAATAACCGGAGTCTGGATACCCAACGAAACTGACCGGAGCCTGAACGCTCAACGTAAAAACCGGAGTATGGATACCCAACGAAACTGACCGGAGCCTGAACGCTCAACGTAATAACTGGAGTCTGGATACACAACGAAACTGACCTGAGCCTGAACGCTCAACGTAATAACCGGAGTCTGGATACCCAAAAAAACTGACCGGAGCCGGAACGCACAACGTAATAACTGGAGTCTGGATGCGCAACGAAAATGACCGGAGCCTGAACGCTCAACGTAATACCCGGAGTCTGGACACCCAACGAAACTGACCGGAGCCTGAACGTTCAACGTAAAAACCGGAGTCTGGATACCCAACGAAACTGACCGGAGCCTGAACGCTCAACTTAATAACCGGAGTCTGGATACCCAACGAAAATGACCGGAGCCTGAACGCTCAACGTAATAACCGGAGTCTGGACACCCAACGAAACTGACCGGAGCCTGAACGCTCAACGTAATAACCGGAGTCTGGATACCCAACGAAACTGACTGGAGCCTGAACGCTCAACGTAATAATCGGAGTCTGGATACCCACCAAAACTGACCGGAACCTGAACGCTCAATGTAAAAACCGGAGTCTGGATACCCAACGAAACTGACCGGAGCCTGAACGCTCAACGTAAAAACCGGAGTATGGATACCCAACGAAACTGACCGGAGCCTGAATGCTCAACGTAATAACCGGAGTCTGGATACACAACGAAACTGACCTGAGCCTGAACGCTCAATGTAATAACCGGAGTCTGGATACCCAACGAAACTGACCGGAGCTTGAATGCTCAATGTAATAACCGAAGTCTGGATACCCAACGAAACTGACCGGAGCCTGAACGCTCAACGTAATAACCGGAGTCTGGATACCCAACGAAACTGAACGGAGCCTGAACGCTCAACGTAATAACCGGAGTCTGGATACACAACGAAACTGACCGGAGCCTGAACGCTCAATGTAATAACCGGAGTCTGGATCCCGAAAAAAACTGACCGGAGCCGGAACGCACAACGTAATAACTGGAGTCTGGATGCGCAACGAAAATGACCGGAGCCTGAACGCTCAACGTAATAACCGGAGTCTGGACACCCAAGGAAACTGACCGGAGCCTGAACGTTCAACGTAATAACCGGAGTCTGGATACCCAACGAAACTGACCGGAGCCTGAACGCTCAACGTAATAACCAGAGTCTGGATACCCAACGAAACTGACCGGATCTTGAATGCTCAACGTAATAACCGAAGTCTGGATACCCAACGAAACTGACCGGAGCCTGAACGCTCAACGTAATAACCGGAGTCTGGATACCCAACGAAACTGACTGGAGCCTGAACGCTCAACGTAATAATCGGAGTCTGGATACCCACAAAAACTGACCGGAACCTGAACGCTCAACGTAAAAACCGGAGTCTGGATACCCAACGAAACTGAACGGAGCCTGAACGCTCAACGTAAAAACCGGAGTATGGATACCCAACGAAACTGACCGGAGCCTGAACGCTCAACGTAATAATTGGAGTCTGGATACACAACGAAACTGACCGGAGCCTGAACGCTCAATGTAATAACCGGAGTCTGGATACCCAAAAAAACTGACCGAAGCCGGAACGCACAACGTAATAACTGGAGTCTGGATGCGCAACGAAAATGACCGGAGCCTGAACGCTCAACGTAATAACCGGAGTCTGGACACCCAACGAAACTGACCGGAGCCTGAACGTTCAACGTAATAACCGGAGTCTGGATACCCAACGAAACTGACCGGAGCCTGAACGCTCAACGTAATAACCGGAGTCTGGTTACCCAACGATACTGACCGGAGCCTGAACGCTTAACGTAATAACCGTAGTCTGGATACCCAACAAAATTGACCCGAGCTTGAACGCTCAACGTAAAAACCAGAGTCTGGATACCCAACAAAACTGACCGGAGCCTAAACGCTCAACGTAAAAACCGGAGTCTGGATACCCAACGAAACTGACCGGAGACTGAACGCTCAACGTATTAACTGAATTCTGGATACCAAAAGAAACTGACCGCAATCTGAACGCTCAATGTAATAACCTGAGTCTGGATACCCAACGAAACTGACTGGAGCCTGAACGCTCAACGTAATAACCGGAGTCTGGATACCCAACGAAACTGACTGGAGCCTGAACGCTCAACGTAATAATCGGAGTCTGGATAACCACCAAAACTGACCGGAACCTGAACGCTCAACGGAAAAACCGGAGTCTGGATACCCAACGAAACTGACCGGAGCCTGAACGCTCAACGTAAAAACCGGAGTCTGGATACCCAATGAAACTGACCGGAGCCTGAACGCTCAACGTAATAACCGGAGTCTGGATACACAACGAAACTGACCGGAGCCTGAACGCTCAATGTAATAACCGGAGTCTGGATACCCAAAAAAACTGACCGGAGCCGGAACGCACAACGTAATAACTGGAGTCTGGATGCGCAACGAAAATGACCGGAGCCTGAACGCTCAACGTAATAACCGGAGTCTGGACACCCAACGAAACTGACCGGAGCCTGAACGTTCAACGTAATAACCGGAGTCTGGATACCCAACGAAACTGACCGGAGCCTGAACGCTCAACTTAATAACCGGAGTCTGGATACCCAACGAAACTGACCGGAGCTTGAATGCTCAATGTAATAACCGAAGTCTGGATACCCAACGAAACTGACCAGAGCCTGAACGCTCAACGTAATAACCGGAGTCTGGATACCCAACGAAACTGACTGGAGCCTGAACGCTCAATGTAATAATCGGGGTCTGGATACCCACCAAAACTGACCGGAACCTGAACGCTCAACGTAAAAACCGGAGTCTGGATACCCAACGAAACTGACCGGAGCCTGAACGCTCAACGTAAAAACCGGAGTATGGATACCCAACGAAACTAACCGGAGCCTGAACGCTCAACGTAATAACCGGAGTCTGGATACACAACGAAACTGACCGGAGCCTGAACGCTCAATGTAATAACCGGAGTCTGGATACCCAAAAAAACTGACCGGAGCCGGAACGCACAACGTAATAACTGGAGTCTGGATGCGCAACGAAAATGACCGGAGCCTGAACGCTCAACGTAATAACCGGACTCTGGACACCCAACGAAACTGACCGGAGCCTGAACGTTCAACGTAATAACCGGAGTCTGGATACCCAACGAAACTGACCGGAGCCTGAACGCTCAACTTAATAACCGAAGTCTGGATACCCAACGAAACTGACCGGAGCTTGAATGCTCAATGTAATAACCGAAGTCTGGATACCCAACGAAACTGACCGGAGCCTGAACGCTCAACGTAATAACCGGAGTCTGGATACCCAACGAAACTGACCGGAGCCTGAACATTCAACGTAATAATCTGAGTCTGGATACCCAACAAAACTGACCGGAACCTGAACACTCAACGTAAAAACCGTAGTCTGGATACCCAACGAAACTGACCGGAGCCTGAACGCTCAACGTAATAACCGAAGTCTGGATACGCAACGAAACTAACCGGAGCCTGAACGCTCAACGTAATAACCGGAGTCTGGATACACAACGAAACTGACCGGAGCCTGAACGCTCAATGTAATAACCGGAGTCTGGATACCCAAAAAAACTGACAGGAGCCGGAACGCACAATGTAATAACTGGAGTCTGGATGCGCAACGAAAATGACCGGAGCCTGAACGCTCAACGTAATAACCGGACTCTGGACACCCAACGAAACTGACCGGAGCCTGAACGTTCAACGTAATAACCGGAGTCTGGATACCCAACGAAACTTACCGGAGCCTGAACGCTCAACGTAATAACCGGAGTCTGGATACCCAACGAAACTGACCGGAGCTTGAATGCTCAACGTAATAACCGAAGTCTGGATACCCAACGAAACTGACCGGAGCCTGAACGCTCAACGTAATAACCGGAGTCTGGATACCCAAGGAAACTGACCGGAGCCTGAACATTCAACGTAATAATCTGAGTCTGGATACCCAACAAAACTGACCGGAGCCTGAACGCTCAACGTAAAAACCGGAGTCTGGATACCCAATGAAACTGACCGGAGCCTGAGCGATCAACGTAATAACCGAAGTCTGGATACGCAACGAAACTGACCGGAGCCTGAACGCTCAACCTAATAACCGGAGTCTGAATACCCAACGAAACTGACCGGAGCCTGAACGCTCAACGTAATAACCGGAGTCTGGATACCCAATGAAATTGACCGAAGCCTGAACGCTCAACGTAATAACCGGTATCTGGATACCCTACGAAACTGAACGGAGCTTGAACGCTCAACATAATAACCGAAGTCTGGATACCCAAAAAAACTGACCGGAGCCTGAACCCTCAACATAATAACCAGAGTCTGGATACCCAACAAAACTGACCGGAGCCTGAACGCTCAATGTAATAACCGGAGTCTGGATACCCAACGAAACTGACCGTAGCCTGAACGCTCAACAGAATAATCGTAGTCTGGACATCCAACGAAACTGACCGGAGCCTGAACTATCAACGTAATAACCGGAGTCTGGATACCCAACGAAACTGATCGGAGCCTGAACGCTCAACGTAATAATCGGAGTCTGGATACCCAACGAAACTGACCGGAGCCTGAACGCTTAACGTAATAACCGGAGTTTGGATACCCAACAAAATTGACCGGAGCCTGAACCCTCAACATAATAACCGGAGTCTAGATACCCAACAAAACTGACCGGAGCCTGAACGCTGAATGTAATAACCGGAGTCTGGATACCCAACGAAACTGACCGGAGCCTGCACGCTCAACAGAATAATCGGAGTCTGGACACCCAACGAAACTGACCGGAGCCTGAACTATCAACGTAATAACCGGAGTCTGGATACCCAACGAAACTGACCGGAGCCTGGACGCTCAATGTAAAAACAGGAGTCTGGATACCCAACGAAACTGACCGGAGCCTGAACGCTCAACGTCATAATCGGAGTCTGGATACCCAACGAAACTGACCGGAGCCTGAACGCTCAACGTAATAACCGGAGTCTGGATACCCAACAAAATTGACCGGAGCTTGAACGCTCAACGTAAAAACCAGAGTCTGGATACCCAACAAAACTGACCGAAGCCTGAACGCTCAACGTAAAAACCGGAGTCTGGATACCCAACGAAACTGACCGGAGACTGAACGCTCAACGTAATAACTGAAGTCTGGATACCAAACGAAACTGACCGCAGCCTGAACGCTCAATGTAATAACCTGAGTCTGGATACCCAACGAAACTGACTGGAGCCTGAACGCTCAACGTAATAATCGGAGTCTAGCTACCCACCAAATCTGACCAGAGCCTGAACGCTCAACGTAAAACCCGGAGTCTGGATACCCAACGAAACTGACCGGAGCCTGAACGCTCAACGTAATAACCGGAGTCTGGATACCCAACGAAACTGACCGGAGCCTGAACATTCAACGTAATAATCTGAGTCTGGATACCCAACAAAACTGACCGGAACCTGAACACTCAACGTAAAAACCGTAGTCTGGATACCCTACGAAACTGACCGGAGCCTGAACGCTCAACGTAATAACCGAAGTCTGGATACGCAACGAAACTAACCGGAGCCTGAACGCTCAACGTAATAACCGGAGTCTGGATACACAACGAAACTGACCGGAGCCTGAACGCTCAATGTAATAACCGGAGTCTGGATACCCAAAAAAACTGACAGGAGCCGGAACGCACAATGTAATAACTGGAGTCTGGATGCGCAACGAAAATGACCGGAGCCTGAACGCTCAACGTAATAACCGGACTCTGGACACCCAACGAAACTGACCGGAGCCTGAACGTTCAACGTAATAACCGGAGTCTGGATACCCAACGAAACTGACCGGAGCCTGAACGCTCAACGTAATAACCGGAGTCTGGATACCCAACGAAACTGACCGGAGCTTGAATGCTCAACGTAATAACCGAAGTCTGGATACCCAACGAAACTGACCGGAGCCTGAACGCTCAACGTAATAACCGGAGTCTGGATACCCAAGGAAACTGACCGGAGCCTGAACATTCAACGTAATAATCTGAGTCTGGATACCCAACAAAACTGACCGGAGCCTGAACGCTCAACGTAAAAACCGGAGTCTGGATACCCAATGAAACTGACCGGAGCCTGAGCGATCAACGTAATAACCGAAGTCTGGATACGCAACGAAACTGACCGGAGCCTGAACGCTCAACCTAATAACCGGAGTCTGAATACCCAACGAAACTGACCGGAGCCTGAACGCTCAACGTAATAACCGGAGTCTGGATACCCAATGAAATTGACCGAAGCCTGAACGCTCAACGTAATAACCGGTATCTGGATACCCTACGAAACTGAACGGAGCTTGAACGCTCAACATAATAACCGAAGTCTGGATACCCAAAAAAACTGACCGGAGCCTGAACCCTCAACATAATAACCAGAGTCTGGATACCCAACAAAACTGACCGGAGCCTGAACGCTCAATGTAATAACCGGAGTCTGGATACCCAACGAAACTGACCGTAGCCTGAACGCTCAACAGAATAATCGTAGTCTGGATATCCAACGAAACTGACCGGAGCCTGAACTATCAACGTAATAACCGGAGTCTGGATACCCAACGAAACTGATCGGAGCCTGAACGCTCAACGTAATAATCGGAGTCTGGATACCCAACGAAACTGACCGGAGCCTGAACGCTTAACGTAATAACCGGAGTTTGGATACCCAACAAAATTGACCGGAGCCTGAACCCTCAACATAATAACCGGAGTCTGGATACCCAACAAAACTGACCGGAGCCTGAACGCTGAATGTAATAACCGGAGTCTGGATACCCAACGAAACTGACCGGAGCCTGCACGCTCAACAGAATAATCGGAGTCTGGACACCCAACGAAACTGACCGGAGCCTGAACTATCAACGTAATAACCGGAGTCTGGATACCCAACGAAACTGACCGGAGCCTGGACGCTCAATGTAAAAACAGGAGTCTGGATACCCAACGAAACTGACCGGAGCCTGAACGCTCAACGTCATAATCGGAGTCTGGATACCCAACGAAACTGACCGGAGCCTGAACGCTCAACGTAATAACCGGAGTCTGGATACCCAACAAAATTGACCGGAGCTTGAACGCTCAACGTAAAAACCAGAGTCTGGATACCCAACAAAACTGACCGAAGCCTGAACGCTCAACGTAAAAACCGGAGTCTGGATACCCAACGAAACTGACCGGAGACTGAACGCTCAACGTAATAACTGAAGTCTGGATACCAAACGAAACTGACCGCAGCCTGAACGCTCAATGTAATAACCTGAGTCTGGATACCCAACGAAACTGACTGGAGCCTGAACGCTCAACGTAATAATCGGAGTCTAGCTACCCACCAAATCTGACCAGAGCCTGAACGCTCAACGTAAAACCCGGAGTTTGGATACCCTACGAAACTGACCGGAGCCTGAAACCTCAACATAATAACCGGAGTCTGGATACCCAAAAAAACTGACCGGAGCCTGAACGCTCAACGTAAAAACTGGAGTCTAGATACCCAATGAAACTGACCAGAACCTAAACGCTCAACGTAATAACCGGAGTCTGGATACCCAACGAAACTGACTGGAGCCTGGACGCTCATCGTAATAACTGAAGTCTGGATACCAAACGAAACTGACCGGAGCCTGAACGCTCAACGTAATAACCAGAGTCTGGTTACCCAACGAAACTGACCGGAGCCTGAACGCTTAACGTAATAACCGGAGTATGGATACCCAACGAAACTGACCGGAGCCTGAACGCTCAACGTAAAAACCGGAGTCTGGATACCCAACGAAACTGACCGGAGCCTGAACGCTCAGCGTAAAAACCGGAGTCTGGATACCCAACGAAACTGACCAGAGCCTGAACGCTCAACGTAATAACCGGAGTCTGGATACCCAACAAAACTGACCAGAGCCTGGATGCTCAACGTAAAAACTGGAGTCTGGATACCCAATGAAACTGACCGGAGTCTAAACGCTCAACGTAATAACCTGAGTCTGGATACCCAACAAAACTGACCGGAGCCTGAATGCTCAACGTAAAAACCGGAGTCTGGATACCCAACGAAACTGACCGGAGCCTGAACGCTCAACATAATAACCGAAGTCTGGATACACAACGAAACTGACCGGAGCCTGAACGCTCAGCGTAATAACCGGAGTCTGGATACCCAACATAACTGAACGGAGCCTGAACGCTCAACGTAATAACCGGAGTCTGGATACTCAACGAAACTGACCGGAGCCTGAACGCACAACGTAATAACCGGAGTCTTGACACCCAACGAAACTGACCGGAGCCTGAACTATCAACGTAATAACCGGAGTCTGGACACCCAACGAAACTGACCGGAGCCTGAACGCTCAACGTAAAAACAGGAGTCTGGATACCCAACGAAACTGATCGGGGCCTGAACGCTCAACGTAATAATCGGAGTCTGGATACCCAACGAAACTGACCGGAGTCTGAACGCTTAACGTAATAACCGAAGTCTGGATACCCAACAAAATTGACCGGAGCCTGAACCCTCAACATAATAACCGGAGTCTGGATACCCAATAAACCTGACCGGAGCCTGAACGCTCAATGTAATAACTGGAGTCTGGATACCCAACGAAACTGACCGGAGCCTGAACGCTCAACAAAATAATCGGAGTCTAGACACCCAACGAAACTGACCGGAGCCTGAACTATCAACGTAATAACTGGAGTCTGGATACCCAACGAAACTGACCGGAGCCTGAACGCTGAACGTAAGAATAGGAGTCTGGATACCCAACAAAACTGACCAGAGCATGAATGCTCAACGTAATAATCGGAGTCTGGATACCCAACGAAACTGACTGGAGCCTGAACGCTCAACGTAATAACCGTAGTCTGTATACCCAACAAAATTGACCGGAGCTTGAACGCTCAACGTAAAAACCAGAGTCTGGATACCCAACAAAATTGACCGAAGCCTGAACGCTTAACGTAAAAACCGGAGTCTGGATACCCAACGAAACTGACCGGAGACTGAACGCTCAATGTAATAACTGAAGTCTGGATACCAAACGAAACTGACCGCAGCCTGAACGCTCAATGTAATAACCTGAGTCTGGATACCCAACGAAACTGACTGGAGCCTGAACGCTCAACGTAAAAACCAGAGTCTGGATACCCAACAAAACTGACTGGAGCCTGAATGCTCAACGTAATAATCGGAGTCTGGATACCCACCAAATCTGACCAGAGCCTGAATGCTCAACGTAAAACCCGAAGTCTGGTTACCCTACGAAACTGACCAGAGCCTGAAACCTCAACATAATAACCGGAGTATGGATACCCAAAAAAACTGACCGGAGCCTGAACGCTCAACGTAAAAACTGGAGTCTAGATACCCAATGAAACTGACCGGAGCCTAAACGCTCAACGTAATAACCGGAGTCTGGATACCCAACGAAACTGACCGGAGCCTGGACGCTCATCGTAATAACTGAAGTCTGGATACCAAACGAAACTGACCGGAGCCTGAACGCTCAACGTAATAACCAGAGTCTGGTTACCCAACGAAACTGACCGGAGCCTGAACGCTTAACGTAATAACCGGAGTCTGGATACCCAACGAAACTGACCGGAGCCTGAACGCTCAACGTAATAACCGGAGTCTGGATACCCAACGAAATTGATCGGAGCCTGAACGCTTAACGTAAAAACCGGAGTCTGGATACCCAACCAAACTGACCAGAGCCTGAACGCTCAACGTAATAACCGGAGTCTGGATACCCAACAAAACTGACCAGAGCCTGAACGCTCAACGTAAAAACTGGAGTCTGGATACCCAATGAAACTGACCGGAGTCTAAACGCTCAATGTAATAACCGGAGTCTGGATACCCAACAAAACTGACCGGAGCCTGAATGCTCAACGTAAAAACCGGAGTCTGGATACCCAACAAAACTGACCGGAGCCTGAATGCTCAACGTAAAAACAGGAGTCTGGATACCCAACGAAACTGATCGGGGTCTGAACGCTCAACATAATAACCGGAGTCTGGATACACAACGAAACTGATCGGAGCCTGAACGCTCAACGTAATAACCGGAGTCTGGATACCCAACGAAACTGAACGGAGCCTGAACGCTCAACGTAATAACCGAAGTCTGGATACTCAACGAAACTGACCAGAGCCTGAACGCACAACGTAATAACTGGAGTCTTGATGCGGAATGAAAATGACCGGAGCCTGAACGCTCAACAGAATAATCGGAGTCTGGACACCCAACGAAACTGACCGGAGCCTGAACTATCAACGTAATAACCGGAGTATGGATACCCAACGAAACTGACCGGAGCCTGAACGCTCAACGTAATAATCGGAGTCTCGATACCCAACGAAACTGACGGAGCTTGAATACTCAACGTAATAACCGAAGTCTGGATACCCACCAAAACTGACCGGAACCTGAACGCTCAACGTAAAAACCGGAGTCTGGATACCCAACGAAACTGACCGGAGCCTGAACGCTCAACGTAATAACCGGAGTCTGGATACCCAACGAAACTGACCGGAGCCTGAACGCTCAATGTAATAACCGGAGTCTGGATACACAAAGAAACTGACCGCAGCCTGAACGCTCAATATAATAACCGGAGTCTGGATACCCAAAAAAATTGACCGGAGCCGGAACGCACAACGTAATAACTGGAGTCTGGATGCGCAACGAAAATGACCGGAGCCTGAACGCTCAACGTAATAACCGGAGTCTTGACACCCAACGACTCTAACCGGAGCTTGAACGTTCAACGTAATAACCGGATTCTGGATACCCAACGAAACTCACCGGAGCCTGAACGCTCAACGTAATAACCGGAGTCTGGATACCCAACGAAACTGACTGGAGCTTGAATGCTCAACGTAATAACCGAAGTCTGGATACCCAACGAAACTGACCGGAGCCTGAATGCTAGACGTAATAACCGGAGTCTTGACACCCAACGACTCTGACCGGAGCCTGAACGTTCAACGTAATAACCGGAGTCTGGATACCACACGAAACTCACCAGAGCCTGAACGCTCAACATAATAACCGGAGTCTAGATACCCAACGAAACTGACCGGAGCTTGAATGCTCAACGTAATAACCGAAGTCTGGATACCCAACGAAACTGACCGGAGCCTGAATGCTCAATGTAATAACCGGAGTCTTGACACCCAACGAAACTGACCGGAGCCTGAACTATCAACGTAATAACCGGAGTCTGGATACCCAACGAAACTGACCGGAGCCTGAACGCTCAACGTAAAAACAGGAGTCTGGATACCCAACGAAACTGATCGGAGCCTGAACGCTCAACGTAATAATCGGAGTCTGGATACCCAACGAAACTGACCGGAGCCTGAACGCTTAATGTAATAACCGGAGTCTGGATACCCATCAAAATTATCGGAGCCTGAACCCTCAACATAATAACCGGAGTCTGGATACCCAACAAAACTAACCGGAGCCTGAACGCTCAATGTAATAACCGAAGTCTGGATACCCAACGAAACTGACCGGAGCCTGAACGCTCAACAGAATAATCGGAGTCTGGACACCCAACGAAACTGACCGTAGCCTGAACTATCAACGTAATAACCGGAGTCTGGATACCCAACGAAACTGACCGGAGCCTGAACGCTCAACGTAAAAACAGGAGTCTGGATACCCAACGAAACTGACCGGAGCCTGAACGCTCAACGTAATAATCGGAGCCTGGGTACCCAACGAAAGTGACCGGAGCCTGAACGCTCAACATAATAACCGGAGTCTGGATACCCAACAAAATTGACCGGAGCTTGAACGCTCAACGTAAAAACCAGAGTCTGGATACCCAACAAAATTGACCGAAGCCTGAACGCTCAACGTAAAAACCGGAGTCTGGATACCCAACGAAACTGACCGGAGACTGAACGCTCAACGTAATAACTGAAGTCTGGATACCAAACGAAAGTGACCGCAGCCTAAACGCTCAATGTAATAACCTGAGTCTGGATACCCAACGAAACTGACTGGAGCCTGAACGCTCAACGTAAAAACCAGAGTCTGGATACCCAACAAAACGGACTGGAGCCTGAACGCTCAACGTAATAATCGGAGTCTGGATACCCACCAAATCTGACCAGAGCCTGAACGCTCAACGTAAAACCCGGAGTCTGGATACCCTACGAAACTGACCGGAGCCTGAAACCTCAACATAATAACCGGAGTCTGGATACCCAAAAAAACTGACCGGAGCATGAACGCTCAACGTAAAAACTGGAGTCTAGATACCCAATGAAACTGACCGCAGCCTAAACGCTCAACGTAATAACCGGAGTCTGGATACCCAACGAAACTGCCCGAAGCCTGGACGCTCATCGTAATAACTGAAGTCTGGATACCAAACGAAACTGACCGGAGCCTGAACGCTCAACGTAATAACCAGAGTCTGGTTACCCAACGAAACTGACCGGAGCCTGAACGCTTAACGTAATAACCGGAGTCTGGATACCCAACGAAACTGACCGGAGCCTGAACGCTCAACGTAATAACCGGAGTCTGGATACCCAACGAAATTGATCGGAGCCTGAACGCTCAACGTAAAAACCGGAGTCTGGATACCCAACGAAACTGACCAGAGTCTGAACGCTCAACGTAATAACCGGAGTCTGGATACCCAACAAAACTGACCAGAGCCTGAACGCTCAACGTAAAAACTGGAGTCTGGATACCCAACGAAACTGATCGGAGCCTGAACACTCAATGTAATAACCGGAGTCTGGATACCCAACGAAACTGAACGGAGCCTGAACGCTCAACGTAATAACCGGAGTGTGGATACTCAACGAAACTGACCGGAGCCTGAACGCACAACGTAATAACTGGAGTCTGGATGCGGAACGAAAATGACCGGAGCCTGAACGCTCAACAGAATAATCGGAGTCTGGACACCCAACGAAACTGACTGGAGCCTAAACTATCAACGTAATAACCGGAGTATGGATACCCAATGAAACTGACCGGAGCCTGAACGCTCAACGTAATAATCGGAGTCTCGATACCCAACGAAACTGACCGGAGCTTGAATACTCAACATAATAACAGAAGTATGGATACCCACCAAAACTGACCGGAACCTGAACGCTCAACGTAAAAACCGGAGTCTGGATACCCAACGAAACTGACCGGAGCCTGAACGCTCAACGTAAAAACCGGAGTCTGGATACCCAACGAAACTAACCGGAGCCTGAACGCTCAATGTAATAACCGGAGTCTAGATACCCAAAAAAACTGACCGGAGCCGGAACGCACAACGTAATAACTAGAGTCTGGATGCGCAACAAAAATGACCGGAGCCTGAACGCTCAACGTAATAACCGGAGTCTTGACACCCAACGACTCTGACCGGAGCCTGAACGCTCAACGTAATAACCGGAGTCTGGATACCCAACGAAACTCACCGGAGCCTGAACGCTCAATGTAATAACCGGAGTCTGGATACCCAACGAAACTGACCGGAGCTTGAATGCTCAACGTAATAACCGAAGTCTGGATACCCAACGAAACTGACCAGAGCCTGAATGCTCAACGTAATAACCGGAGTCTTGACACCCAACGACTCTGACCGGAGCCTGAACGTTCAACGTAATAACCGGAGTCTGGATACCACACGAAACTCACCGGAGCCTGAACGCTCAACTTAATAACCGGAGTCTGGATACCCAACGAAACTGACCGGAGCTTGAATGCTCAACGTAATAACCGAAGTCTGGATACCCAACGAAACTGACCGAAGCCTGAACGCTCAACGTAATAACCTGAGTCTGGATACCCAATGAAACTGACCGGAGCCTGAACGCTCAACGTAATAATCTGAGTCTGGATACCCAACAAAACTGACCGGAGCCTGAACGCTCAACGTAAAAACCGTAGTCTGGATACCCAATGAAACTGACCGGAGCCTGAACGTTCAACGTAATAACCAGAGTCTGGATACCCAATGAAATTGACCGGAGCCTGAACGCTCAACGTAATAACCGGTATCTGGATACCCTACGAAACTGAACGGAGCTTGAACGCTCAACATAATAACCGAAGTCTGGATACCTAACAAAACTGACCGGAGCCTGAACCCTCAACATAATAACCGGAGTCTGGATACCCAACAAAACTTACCGGAGCCTGAACGCTCAATGTAATAACCGGAGTCTGGATACCCAACGAAACTGAACAGAGCCTGAACGCTCAACAGAATAATCGGAGTCTGGACACCCAACGAAACTGAAGTCTGGATACCAAACGAAACTGACCGCAGCCTGAACGCTCAATGTAATAACCTGAGTCTGGATACCCAACGAAACTGACTGGAGCCTGAACGCTCAACGTAATAATCGGAGTCTGGATACCCAACAAAACTGACCGGAGCCTGAATGCTCAACATAATAACCGGAGTCTGGATACACAACAAAACTGACCGGAGCCTGAACGCTCAACGTAATAACCGGAGTCTGGATACCCAACGAAATTGAACGGAGCCTGAACGCTCAACGTAATAACCGGAGTCTGGATACTCAACGAAACTGACCGGAGCCTGAACGCACAACGTAATAACTGGAGTCTGGATGCGCAACGAAAATGACCGGAGCCTGAACGCTCAACAGAATAATAGGAGTCTGGACACCCAGCGAAACTGACCGGAGCCTGAATTATCAACGTAATAACCGGAGTCAGGATACCCAACGAAACTGACCGGAGCCTGAACGCTCAACGTAATGACCGGAGTCTCGATACCCAACGAAACTGACCGGAGCTTGAATACTCAACGTAATAACCAAAGTCTGGATACCCAACGAAACTGACCGGAGCCTGAACGCTCAACGTAATAACCTGAGTCTGGATACCCAACGAAACTGACTGGAGCCTGAACGCTCAACGTAATAACCGGAGTCTGGATACCCAACGAAACTGACTGGAGCCTGAACGCTCAACGTAATAATCGGAGTCTGGATACCCACCAAAACTGACCAGAGCCTGAACGCTCAACGTAAAACCCGGAGTCTGGATACCCTACGAAACTGACCGGAGCCTGAAACCTCAACATAATAACCGGAGTCTGGATACCCAAAAAAACTGACCGGAGCCTGAACGCTCAACGTAAAAACTGGGGTCTAGATACCCAAAGAAACTGGCCGGAGCCTAAACGTTCAACGTAATAACCGGTGTCTGGATACCCAACGAAACTGACCGGAGCCTGGACGCTCAACGTAATAACTGAAGTCTGGATACCAAACGAAACTGACCGGAGCCTGAACGCTCAACGTAATAACCGGAGTCTGGTTACCCAACGAAACTGACCGGAGCCTGAACGCTTAACGTAATAACCGGAGTCTGGATACCCAACGAAACTAAACGGAGCCTGAATGCTCAACGTAATAACCGGAGTCTGGATACCCAACGAAATTGATCGGAGCCTGAACGCTCAACGTAAAAACCGGAGTCTGGATACCCAACGAAACTGACCGGAGCCTGAACGCTCAACGTAATAACCGGAGTCTGGATACCCAACAAAACTGACCGGAGCCGGAACGCTCAACATAATA
This sequence comes from Lathyrus sativus, assembly GCA_963859935.3. Taxonomy (NCBI): domain Eukaryota; kingdom Viridiplantae; phylum Streptophyta; class Magnoliopsida; order Fabales; family Fabaceae; genus Lathyrus; species Lathyrus sativus. The sequence continues at coordinate 167,432 of CAWUDS030000707.1, forward strand.
ACCGAAGTCTGGATACCCAACGAAACTGACCGGAGCCTGAACGCTCAACCTAATAACCGGAGTCTAGATACTCAACGAAACTGACCGGAGCCTGAACGCACAACGTAATAACCGGAGTCAGTTTGCGCAACGAAAATGACTGGAGCCTTAACCCTCAACAGAATAATCGGAGTCTGGACACCCAACGAAACTGACCGGAGCCTGAACTATCAACGTAATAACCAGAGTCTGGATACCCAACGAAACTGACCGGAGCCTGAACGCTCAACGTAATAACCGGAGTTTCGATACCCAACGAAACTGACAGGAGCTTGAATGCTCAACGTAATAACCGAAGTCTGGATACCCAACAAAACTGACCGGAGCCTGAATGCTCAACGTAGTAACCGGAGTCTGGATACCCAATGAAACTGACCGGAGCCTGAACGCTCAACGTAATAACCGGAGTCTGGATACCCAACAAAACTGACCGGAGCCTGAACGCTCAACGTAAAAACCGTAGTCTGGATACCCAATGAAACTGACCGGAGCCTGAACGATCAACGTAATAACCGAAGTCTGGATACGCAACGAAACTGACCGGAGCCTGAACGTTCAACCTAATAACCGGAGTCTGAATGCCCAACGAAACTAACCGGAGCCTGAACGCTCAAGGTAATAACCGGAGTCTGGATACCCAATGAAATTGACCGGAGCCTGAACGCTCAACGTAATAACCGGTATCTGGATACCCTACCAAACTGAACGGAGCCTGAACGCTCAACATAATAACCAAAGTCTGGATACCCAACAAAACTGACCGGAGCCTGAACCCTCAACATAATAACAGGAGTCTGGATACCCAACAAAACTGACCGGAGCCTGAACGCTCAATGTAATAACCGGAGTTTGGATACCCAACGAAACTGACCGGAGCCTGAACGCTCAACAGAATAATCGGAGTCTAGACACCCAACGAAACTGACCGGAGCATGAACTATCAACGTAATAACCGGAGTCTGGATACCCAACGAAACTGACCGGAGCCTGAATGCTCAACGTAAAAACAGGAGTCTGGATACCCAACGAAACTAACCGGAGCCTGAACGCTCAACGTAATAATCGGAGTCTGGATACCCAACGAAACTGACCGGAGCCTGAACGCTTAACGTAAGAACCGGAGTCTGGATAGCCAACAAAATTGACCGGAGCTTGAATGCTCAATGTAAAAACCAGAGTCTGGATACCCAACAAAACTGACCGGAGCCTGAACGCTCAACGTAAAAACCGGAGTCTGGATACCCAACGAAACTGACCGGAGACTGAATGCTCAAAGTAATAACTGAAGTCTTGATACCAAACGAAACTGACCGCAGCCTGAACGCTCAATGTAATAACCTGAGTCTGGATACCCAACGAAACTGACTGGAGCCTGAACGCTCAACGTAATAACTGGAGTCTGGATACCCAACAAAACTGACTGGAGCCTGAACGCTCAACGTAATAATCGGAGTATGGATACCCACCAAAACTGACCGGAGCCTCAACGCTCAATGTAAAACCCGGAGTCTGGATACGCTACGAAACTGACCGGAGCCTGAAACCTCAACACAATAACCAGAGTCTGGATACCCAAAAAAACTGACCAGAGCCTGAACGCTCAACGTAAAAACTGGAGTCTAGATACCCAATGAAACTGACCGGAGCCTAAACGCTCAACGTAATAACCGGAGTCGGGATACCCAACGAAACTGACCGGAGCCTGGACGCTCAACGTAATAACTGAAGTCTGGATACCAAACGAAACTGACCGGAGCCTGAACGCTCATTGTAATAACCGGAGTCTGGTTACATAATGAAACTGACCGGAGCCTGAACGCTTAACGTAATAACTGGAGTCTGGATACCCAACGAAACTGACCGGAGCCTGAACGCTCAACGTAATAACCGGAGTCTGGATACCCAACGAAATTGATTGGAGCCTGAACGCTCAACGTAACAAACCGGAGTCTGGATACCCAACGAAACTAACCGGAGCCTGAACGCTCAACGTAATAACTGGAGTCTGGATACCCAACAAAACTGACCGGAGCCTGAACGCTCAACGTAAAAACTGGAGTCTGGATACCCAATGAAACTGACTGGAGTCTAAACGCTCAACGTAATAACCAGTGTCTGGATACCCAACAAAACTGACCGGAGCCTGAACGCTCAACGTAAAAACCGGAGTCAGGATACCCAACGAAACTGACCAGAGCCTGAACGCTAAACATAATAACCAGAGTCTGGATAGACAACGAAACTGACCGGACCCTGAACGCTCAACGTAATAACCGGAGTCTGGATACCCAACGAAACTGAACGGAGCCTGAACGCTCAACGTAATAACCGAGCCTGGATACTCAACGAAACTGACCGGAGCCTGAACGCACAATGTAATAACTGGAGTCTGGATGCGCAACGAAAATGACCAGAGCCTGAACGCTCAACAGAATAATCGGAGTCTGGACACCCAACGAAACTGACCGGAGCCTGAACTATCAACGTAATAACCGGAGTCTGGATACCCAACGAAACTGACCGGAGCCTGAACGCTCAACGTAATAACCGGAGTCTCGATAACCAACGAAACTGACCGGAGCTTGAATACTCAACGTAATAACCGAAGTCTGGATACCCAACGAAACTGACCGGAGCCTGAACGCTCAACGTAATAACCTGAGTCTGGATACCTAACGAAACTGACTGGAGCCTGAACGCTCAACATAATAACCGGAGTCTGGATACCCAACGATACTGACTGGAGCCTGAAAGCTCAACGTAATAATCGGAGTTTGGATACCCACCAAAACTGACCGGAGCCTGAACGTTCAACGTAAAACCCGTAGTCTGGATACCCTACGAAACTGACCGGAGCCTGAAACCTCAATATAATAACCGGATTCTGGATACCCAAAAAAACTGACCGGAGCCTGAACGCTCAACGTAAAAACTGGAGTCTAGATACCCAATGAAACTGACCAGAGCCTAAACGCTTAACGTAATAACCGGAGTCTGGATACCCAACGAAACTGACCGGAGCCTGGACGCTCAACGTAATAATTGAAGTCTGGATACCAAACGAAACTGACCGGAGCCTGAACGCTCAACGAAATAACCGGAGTCTGGTTACCCAACGAAACTGACCGGAGCCTGAACGCTTAACGTAATAACCGGAGTCTGGATACCCAACGAAACTGACCGGAGCCTGAACGCTCAACGTAATAACTGGAGTCTGGATACCCAACGAAATTGATCGGAACCTGAACGCTCAACGTAAAAACCGGAGTCTGGATACCCAACGAAACTGACCGGAGCCTGAACGCTCAACGTAATAACCGGAGTCTGGATACCCAACAAAACTGACCGGAGCCTGATCGCTCAACGTAAAAACTGGAGTCTGGATACCCAATGAAACTGACCGGAGTCTAAACGCTCAACGTAATAACCGGAATCAGGATACCCAACAAAACTGACCGGAGCCTGAACGCTCAACGTAAAAACCGGAGTCAGGATACCCAACAAAACTGACCGGAGCCTGAACGCTCAACGTAATAACCGGAGTCGGGATACTCAACGAAACTGACCGGAGCCTGAATGCACAACGTAATAACTGGAGTCTGGATGTGCAACGAAAATGACCGGAGCCTGAACGCTCAACAGAATAATCGGAGTCTGGACACCCAACGAAACTGACCGGAGTCTGAACTATCAACGTAATAACCGGAGTCAGGATACCCAACAAAACTGACCGGAGCTTGAACGCTCAACGTAATAACCAGAGTCTCGATACCCAACGAAACTGACCGGAGCTTGAATGCTCAACGTAATAACCGAAGTCTGGATACCCAACGAAACTGACCGGAGCCTGAACGCTCAACGTAATAACCGGAGTATGGATACCCAATGAAACTGACCAGAGCCTGAACGCTCGACGTAATAACCGGAGTCTGGATACCCAACAAAACTGACCGGAGCCTGAACGCTCAACGTAAAAACCGGAGTCTGGATACCCAATGAAACTGACCTGAGCCTGAACGATCAACATAATAACCGAAGTCTGGATACCCAACGAAACTGACCGGAGCATGAACGCTCAACGTAATAACCGGAATCTGGATACCCTACGAAACTGAACGGAGCCTAAACACTCAACATAATAACCGAAGTCTGGATACCCAACAAAACTGACCGTAGCCTGAACCCTCAACATAATAACCGGAGTCTGGATACCCAACAAAATTGACCGGAGCCTGAACGCTCAATGTAATAACCGGAGTCTGGATACCCAACGAAACTGACCGGAGCCTGAACGCTTAACGTAATAACCGGAGTCTGGATACCCAACGAAACTATCCGGAGCCTGAATGCTCAACGTAATAACCAGAGTCTGGATGCCCAACGAAACTGACCGGAGCCTGAACGCTCAACGTAATAACCGGAGTCTGGATACCTAACGAAACTGACCGGAGTCAGAATGCTTAACGTAATAACCAGAGTCTGGATACCCAACAAAACTGACCGGAGCCTAAACGCTCAACGTAAAAACCAGAGTCTAGATACCCAACAAAACTGACCGGAGCCTGAACGCTCAACGTAAAAACCGGAGTCTGGATACCTAACGAAACTGACCGGAGCCTGAACGCTCAACGTAATAACTGAAGTCTGGATACCAAACGAAACTGACCGGAGCCTGAACGCTCAAGGTAATAATCGGAGTCTGGATACCCAACGAAACTGACAGGAGCCTGAACGCTTAACGTAATAACCGGAGTCTGGATACACAACAAAATTGACCGGAGCCTGAACACTCAACGTAAAAACCAGAGTCTGGATACCCAAGAAAACTGACTGGAGCCTGAACACTCAACGTAAAAACCGGAGTTTGTATACCCAACGAAACTGACCGGAGCCTGAACGCTCAACGTAAAAACTGGAGTCTGGATACCCAACGAAACTGACCGGAGCCTGAACGCTCAACGTAATAACCGGAGTCTGGATACACAACGAAAATGACCGGAGCCTGAACGCTCAATGTAATAACCGGAGTCTGGATACCCAAAAAACTGAACGGAGCCTGAACGCTCAACGTAATAACCGGAGTCTGGATACTCAACGAAACTGACCGGAGCCGGAACGCACAACGTAATAACTGGAGTCAAGATGCGCAACGAAAATGACCGGAGGCTGAACGCTCAACGTAATAACCGGAGTCTAGACACCCAACGAAACTGACCGGAGCCTGAACGTTCAACGTAATAACTGGAGTCTAGATACCCAACGAAACTGACCGGAGCCTGAACGCTCAACGTAATAACCGGAGTCTGGATACCCAACGAAACTGACCGGAGCCTGAACCCTCATCATAATAACCGGAGTCTGGATACCCAACAAAACTGACCGGAGCCTGAAAGCTCAACGTAATAACCGGAGTCTGGACACCCAACGAAACTGACCGGAGCCTGAACGTTCAATGTAATAACCGGAGTCTGGATACTCAACGAAACTGACTAGAGCCTGAACGCTCAACGGAAAAACCAGAGTCTGGATACCCAACGAAACTGACCGGAAACTGAACGCTCAACGTAATAATCGGAGTCTGGATACCCAATGAAACTGACAGGAGCCTGAATGCTTAACGTAATAACCGGAGTCTGGATACCTAACAAAATTGACCGGAGCTTGAACGCTCAACGTAAAAACCAGAGTCTGGATACCCAACAAAACTGACCGGAGCCTGAACGTTCAACGTAAAAACCGGAGTCTGGATACCCAACAAAACTCACCGGAGCCTGAACGCTCAACGTAATAACCGGAGTCTGGATACACAACGAAACTGACTGGAGCCTGAACGCTCTTTGTAATAGCCGGAGTCTGGATACCCAAAAAAACTGAACGGAGCCTGAACGCTCAACATAATAACCGGAGTCTGGATACTCAACGAAACTGACCGGAGCCGGAATGCACAACGTAATAACTGGAGTCTGGATGCGCAACGAAAATGACCGGAGCCTGAATGCTCAACGTAATAACCAGAGTCTGGACACCCAACGAAACTGACCGGAGCTTGAACGTTCAACGTAATAACCGGAGTCTGGATACCCAACGAAACTGACCGGAGCCTGAACGCTCAACGTAATAACCGGAGTCTGGATACCCAACGAAACTGACCGGAGCTTGAATGCTCAAAGTAATAACCGAAGTCTGTATACCCAACGAAACTGACCGGAGCCTGAACGCTCAACGTAATAACCGGAGTCTGGATACCCAATGAAACTGACCGGAGCCTGAACGCTCAACGTAATAACCGGAGTCTGGATACCCAACAAAACTGACCGGAGCCTGAACGCTCAACGTAAAAACCGAAGTCTGGATACCCAATGAAACTGACCGGAGCCTGAACGCTCAACGTAATAACCGGTATCTGGATACCCTACGAAACTGAACGGAGCCTGAACGCTCAACATAATAACCGAAGTCTGGATACCCAACAAAACTGACCGGAGCCTGAACCCTCAACATAATAACCGGAGTCTGGATACCCAACAAAACTGACCGGAGCCTGAACGCTCAATGTAATAACCAGAGTCTGGATACCCAACGTAACTGACCTGAGCCTGAACGCTCAACGTAATAACCGGAGTCTGGATACCCAACGAAACTGACCGGAGCCAGAACGCTCAACGTAATAACCGGAGTCTGGATACCCAAGAAAACTGACCGGAGCCTGAACGCTCAACGTAAAAACAGGAGTCTGGATACCCAACGAAACTGACCGGAGCCTGAACGCTCAACGTAATAACCGGAGTCTGGATACCCAACGAAACTGACCGGAGCCAGAACGCTCAACGTAATAACCGGAGTCTGGATACCCACCAAAACTGACCGGAGCCTGAACGCTCAACGTAAAACCCGGAGTCTGGATACCCTACGAAACGGACCGGAGCCTGAAACCTCAACATAATAACCGGAGTCTGGATACCCAAAAAAACTGACCGGAGCCTGAACGCTCAACGTAAAAACTGTGGTCTAGATACCCAAAGAAACTGACCGGAGCCTAAACGCTCAACGTAAAAACCGGAGTCTGGATACCCAACGAAACTGACCGGAGCCTGGACGCTCAACGTAATAACTGAAGTCTGGATACCAAACGAAACTGACCGGAGCCGGAACGCTCAACGTAATAACCGGAGTCTGGATACCCAACGAAACTGACTGGAGCCTGAACGCTCAACGGAAAAACCAGAGTCTGGATACCCAACGAAACTGACCGGAACCTGAACGCTCAACGTAATAATCAGAGTCTGGATACCCAATGAAACTGACAGGAGCCTGAAGGCTTAACGTAATAACCGGAGTCTGGATACCTAACAAAATTGACCGGAGTCTGAACGCTCAACGTAAAAACCAGAGTCTGGATACCCAACAAAACTGACCGGAGCCTGAACGCTCAACGTAAAAACCGGAGTCTGGATACCCAACGAAACTGACCGGAGCCTGAACGCTCAACGTAATAACCGGAGTCTGGATACACAACGAAACTGACCGGAGCCTGAACGCTCTTTGTAATAGCCGGAGTCTGGATACCCAAAAAAACTGAACGGAGCATGAACGCTCAACATAATAACCGGAGTCTGGATACTCAACGAAACTGACCAGAGCCGGAACGCACAACGTAATAACTGGAGTCTGGATTCGCAACGAAAATGACCGGAGGCCGAATGCTCAACGTAATAACCAGAGTCTGGACACCCAACGAAACTGACCGGAGCCTGAACGTTCAACGTAATAACCGGAGTCTGGATACCCAACGAAACTGACCGGAGCCTGAACGCTCAACGTAATAACCGGAGTCTGGATACCCAACGAAACTGACCGGAGCTTGAATGCTCAAAGTAATAACCGAAGTCTGAATACCCAACGAAACTGACCGGAGCCTGAACGCTCAACGTAATAACCGGAGTCTGGATACCCAATGAAACTGACCGGAGCCTGAACGCTCAACGTAATAACCGGAGTCTGGATACCCAACAAAACTGACCAGAGCCTGAACGCTCAACGTAAAAACCGAAGTCTGGATACCCAATGAAACTGACCGGAGCCTGAACGCTCAACGTAATAACCGGTATCTGGATACCCTACGAAACTGAACGGAGCCTGAACGCTCAACATAATAACCGAAGTCTGGATACCCAACAAAACTGACCGGAGCCTGAACCCTCAACATAATAACCGGAGTCTGGATACCCAACAAAACTGACCGGAGCCTGAACGCTCAATGTAATAACCGGAGTCTGGATACCCAACGAAACTGACCGGAGCCTGAACGCTCAACGTAATAACCGGAGTCTGGATACCCAACGAAACTGACCGGAGCCAGAACGTTTTACGTAATAACCGGAGTCTGGATACCCAACGAAATTGACCGGAGCCAGAACGCTCAACGTAATAACCGGAGTCTGGATACCCACCAAAACTGACCGGAGCCTGAACGCTCAACGTAAAACCCGGAGTCTGGATACCCTACGAAACGGACCGGAGCCTGAAACCTCAACATAATAACCGGAGTCTGGATACCCAAAAAAACTGACCGGAGCCTGAACGCTCAACGTAAAAACTGTGGTCTAGATACCCAAAGAAACTGACCGGAGCCTAAACGCTCAACGTAATAACCGGAGTCTAGATACCCAACGAAACTGACCGGAGCCTGGACGCTCAACGTAATAACTGAAGTCTGGATACCCAACGAAACTGACTGGAGCCTGAACGCTCAACGGAAAAACCAGAGTCTGGATACCCAACGAAACTGACCGGAACCTGAACGCTCAACGTAATAATCGGAGTCTGGATACCCAATGAAACTGACAGGAGCCTGAACGCTTAACGTAATAACCGGAGTCTGGATACCTAACAAAATTGACCGGAGCCTGAACGCTCAACGTAAAAACCAGAGTCTGGATACCCAACAAAACTGACCGGAGCCTGAACGCTCAACGTAAAAACCGGAGTCTGGATACCCAACGAAACTGACCGGAGCCTGAACGCTCAACGTAATAACCGGAGTCTGGATACACAACGAAACTGACCGGAGCCTGAACGCTCTTTGTAATAGCCGGAGTCTGGATACCCAAAAAAACTGAACGGAGCCTGAACGCTCAACATAATAACCGGAGTCTGGATACTCAACGAAACTGACCGGAGCCGGAATGCACAACGTAATAACTGGAGTCTGGATGCGCAACGAAAATGACCGGAGCCTGAATGCTCAACGTAATAACCAGAGTCTGGACACCCAACGAAACTGACCGGAGCCTGAACGTTCAACGTAATAACCGGAGTCTGGATACCCAACGAAACTGACCGGAGCCTGAACGCTCAACGTAATAACCGGAGTCTGGATACCCAACGAAACTGACCGGAGCTTGAATGCTCAAAGTAATAACCGAAGTCTGGATACCCAACGAAACTGACCGGAGCCTGAACGCTCAACGTAATAACCGGAGTCTGGATACCCAATGAAACTGACCGGAGCCTGAACGCTCAACGTAATAACCGGAGTCTGGATACCCAACAAAACTGACCGGAGCCTGAACGCTCAACGTAAAAACCGAAGTCTGGATACCCAATGAAACTGACCGGAGCCTGAACGCTCAACGTAATAACCGGTATCTGGATACCCTACGAAACTGAACGGAGCCTGAACGCTCAACATAATAACCGAAGTCTGGATACCCAACAAAACTGACCGGAGCCTGAACCCTCAACATAATAACCGGAGTCTGGATACCCAACAAAACTGACCGGAGCCTGAACGCTCAATGTAATAACCAGAGTCTGGATACCCAACGTAACTGACCTGAGCCTGAACGCTCAACGTAATAACCGGAGTCTGGATACCCAACGAAACTGACCGGAGCCAGAACGCTCAACGTAATAACCGGAGTCTGGATACCCAAGAAAACTGACCGGAGCCTGAACGCTCAACGTAAAAACAGGAGTCTGGATACCCAACGAAACTGACCGGAGCCTGAACGCTCAACGTAATAACCGGAGTCTGGATACCCAACGAAACTGACCGGAGCCAGAACGCTCAACGTAATAACCGGAGTCTGGATACCCACCAAAACTGACCGGAGCCTGAACGCTCAACGTAAAACCCGGAGTCTGGATACCCTACGAAACGGACCGGAGCCTGAAACCTCAACATAATAACCGGAGTCTGGATACCCAAAAAAACTGACCGGAGCCTGAACGCTCAACGTAAAAACTGTGGTCTAGATACCCAAAGAAACTGACCGGAGCCTAAACGCTCAACGTAAAAACCGGAGTCTGGATACCCAACGAAACTGACCGGAGCCTGGACGCTCAACGTAATAACTGAAGTCTGGATACCAAACGAAACTGACCGGAGCCGGAACGCTCAACGTAATAACCGGAGTCTGGATACTCAACGAAACTGACTGGAGCCTGAACGCTCAACGGAAAAACCAGAGTCTGGATACCCAACGAAACTGACCGGAACCTGAACGCTCAACGTAATAATCAGAGTCTGGATACCCAATGAAACTGACAGGAGCCTGAAGGCTTAACGTAATAACCGGAGTCTGGATACCTAACAAAATTGACCGGAGTCTGAACGCTCAACGTAAAAACCAGAGTCTGGATACCCAACAAAACTGACCGGAGCCTGAACGCTCAACGTAAAAACCGGAGTCTGGATACCCAACGAAACTGACCGGAGCCTGAACGCTCAACGTAATAACCGGAGTCTGGATACACAACGAAACTGACCGGAGCCTGAACGCTCTTTGTAATAGCCGGAGTCTGGATACCCAAAAAAACTGAACGGAGCATGAACGCTCAACATAATAACCGGAGTCTGGATACTCAACGAAACTGACCAGAGCCGGAACGCACAACGTAATAACTGGAGTCTGGATTCGCAACGAAAATGACCGGAGGCCGAATGCTCAACGTAATAACCAGAGTCTGGACACCCAACGAAACTGACCGGAGCCTGAACGTTCAACGTAATAACCGGAGTCTGGATACCCAACGAAACTGACCGGAGCCTGAACGCTCAACGTAATAACCGGAGTCTGGATACCCAACGAAACTGACCGGAGCTTGAATGCTCAAAGTAATAACCGAAGTCTGAATACCCAACGAAACTGACCGGAGCCTGAACGCTCAACGTAATAACCGGAGTCTGGATACCCAATGAAACTGACCGGAGCCTGAACGCTCAACGTAATAACCGGAGTCTGGATACCCAACAAAACTGACCAGAGCCTGAACGCTCAACGTAAAAACCGAAGTCTGGATACCCAATGAAACTGACCGGAGCCTGAACGCTCAACGTAATAACCGGTATCTGGATACCCTACGAAACTGAACGGAGCCTGAACGCTCAACATAATAACCGAAGTCTGGATACCCAACAAAACTGACCGGAGCCTGAACCCTCAACATAATAACCGGAGTCTGGATACCCAACAAAACTGACCGGAGCCTGAACGCTCAATGTAATAACCGGAGTCTGGATACCCAACGAAACTGACCGGAGCCTGAACGCTCAACGTAATAACCGGAGTCTGGATACCCAACGAAACTGACCGGAGCCAGAACGTTTTACGTAATAACCGGAGTCTGGATACCCAACGAAATTGACCGGAGCCAGAACGCTCAACGTAATAACCGGAGTCTGGATACCCACCAAAACTGACCGGAGCCTGAACGCTCAACGTAAAACCCGGAGTCTGGATACCCTACGAAACGGACCGGAGCCTGAAACCTCAACATAATAACCGGAGTCTGGATACCCAAAAAAACTGACCGGAGCCTGAACGCTCAACGTAAAAACTGTGGTCTAGATACCCAAAGAAACTGACCGGAGCCTAAACGCTCAACGTAATAACCGGAGTCTAGATACCCAACGAAACTGACCGGAGCCTAGACGCTCAACGTAATAACTGAAGTCTGGATACCCAACGAAACTGACTGGAGCCTGAACGCTCAACGGAAAAACCAGAGTCTGGATACCCAACGAAACTGACCGGAACCTGAACGCTCAACGTAATAATCGGAGTCTGGATACCCAATGAAACTGACAGGAGCCTGAACGCTTAACGTAATAACCGGAGTCTGGATACCTAACAAAATTGACCGGAGCCTGAACGCTCAACGTAAAAACCAGAGTCTGGATACCCAACAAAACTGACCGGAGCCTGAACGCTCAACGTAAAAACCGGAGTCTGGATACCCAACGAAACTGACCGGAGCCTGAACACTCAACGTAATAACCGGAGTCTGGATACACAACGAAACTGACCGGAGCCTGAACGCTCTTTGTAATAGCCGGAGTCTGGATACCCAAAAAAACTGAACGGAGCCTGAACGCTCAACATAATAACCGGAGTCTGGATACTCAACGAAACTGACCAGAGCCGGAACGCACAACGTAATAACTGGAGTCTGGATGCGCAACAAAAATGACCGGAGGCCGAATGCTCAACATAATAACCAGAGTCTGGACACCCAACGAAACTGACCGGAGCCTGAACGTTCAACGTAATAACCAGAGTCTGGATACCCAACGAAACTGACCGGAGCCTGAACGCTCAACGTAATAACCGGAGTCTGGATACCCAACGAAACTGACCGGAGCTTGAATGCTCAAAGTAATAACCGAAGTCTGGATACCCAACGAAACTGACCGGAGCCTGAACGCTCAACGTAATAACCGGAGTCTGGATACCCAATGAAACTGACCGGAGCCTGAACGCTCAACGTAATAACCGGAGTCTGGATACCCAAAAAAACTGACCGGAGCCTGAACGCTCAACATAAAAACCGAAGTCTGGATACCCAATGAAACTGACCGGAGCCTGAACGCTCAACGTAATAACCGGTATCTGGATACCCTACGAAACTGAACGGAGCCTGAACGCTCAACATAATAACCGGAGTCTGGATACCCAACAAAACTGACCGGAGCCTGAACGCTCAATGTAATAACCGGAGTCTGGATACCCAACAAAACTGACCGGAGCCTGAACGCTCATCGTAATAACCGGAGTATGGATACCCAACGAAACTGACCGGAGCCAGAACGCTCAACGTAATAACCGGAGTCTGGATACCCAACAAAACTGACCGGAGCCTGAACGCTCAACGTAAAAACAGGAGTCTGGATACCCAACGAAACTGACCGGAGCCTGAACGCTCAACGTAATAACCGGAGTCTGGATACCCAACGAAACTGACCAGAACCAGAACGCTCAACGTAATAACCGGAGTCTGGATACCCACCAAAACTGACCGGAGCCTGAACGCTCAATGTAAAACCCGGAGTCTGGATACCCTACGAAACGGACCGGAGCCTGAAACCTCAACATAATAACCGGAGTCTGGATACCCAAAAAAACTGACCGGAGCCTGAACGCTCAACGTAAAAACTGTGGTCTAGATACCCAAAGAAACTGACCGGAGCCTAAACGCTCAACGTAATAACCGGAGTCTGGATACCCAACGAAACTGACCCGAGCCTGGACGCTCAACGTAATAACTGAAGTCTGGATACCAAACGAAACTGACCGGAGCCGGAACGCTCAACGTAATAACCGGAGTCTGGATACCCAACGAAACTAACTGGAGCCTGAACGCTCAACGGAAAAACCAGAGTCTGGATACCCAACGAAACTGACCGGAACCTGAACGCTCAACGTAATAATCGGAGTCTGGATACCCAATGAAACTGACAGGAGCCTGAACGCTTAACGTAATAACCGGAGTCTGGATACCTAACAAAATTGACCGGAGCCTGAACGCTTAACGTAAAAACCAGAGTCTGGATACCCAACAAAACTGACCGGAGCCTGAACGCTCAACGTAAAAACCGGAGTCTGGATACCCAACGAAACTGACCGGAGCCTGAACGCTCAACGTAATAACCGGAGTCTGGATACACAACGAAACTGACCGGAGCCTGAACGCTCTTTGTAATAGCCGGGGTATGGATACCCAAAAAAACTGAACGGAGCCTGAACGCTCAACATAATAACCGGAGTCTGGATACTCAACGAAACTGACCAGAGCCGGAACGCACAACGTAATAACTGGAGTCTGGATGCGCAACGAAAATGACCGGAGGCCGAATGCTCAACGTAATAACCAGAGTCTGGACACCCAACGAAACTGACCGGAGCCTGAACGTTCAACGTAATAACCGGAGTCTGGATACCCAACGAAACTGACCGGAGCCTGAACGCTCAACGTAATAACCGGAGTCTGGATACCCAACGAAACTGACCGGAGCTTGAATGCTCAAAGTAATAACCGAAGTCTGGATACCCAACGAAACTGACCGGAGCCTGAACGCTCAACGTAATAACCGGAGTCTGGATACCCAATGAAACTGACCGGAGCCTGAACGCTCAACGTAATAACCGGAGTCTGGATACCCAACAAAACTGACCGGAGCCTGAACGCTCAACGTAAAAACCGAAGTCTGGATACCCAATGAAACTAACCGGAGCCTGAACGCTCAACGTAATAACCGGTATCTGGATACCCTACGAAACTGAACGGAGCCTGAACACTCAACATAATAACCGAAGTCTGGATACCCAACAAAACTGACCGGAGCCTGAACCCTCAACATAATAACCGGAGTCTGGATACCCAACAAAACTGACCGGAGCCTGAACGCTCAATGTAATAACCGGAGTCTGGATACCCAACGAAACTGACCGGAGCCTGAACGCTCAACGTAATAACCGGAGTCTGGATACCCAACGAAACTGACCGAAGCCAGAACGCTCAACGTAATAACCGGAGTCTGGATACCCAACAAAACTGACCGGAGCCTGAACGCTCAACGTAAAAACAGGAGTCTGGATACCCAACGAAACTGACCGGAGCCTGAACGCTCAACGTAATAACCGGAGTCTGGATACCCAACGAAACTGACCGGAGCCAGAACGCTCAACGTAATAACCGGAGTCTGGATACCCACCAAAACTGACCGGAGCCTGAACGCTCAACGTTACACCCGGAGTCTGGATACCCTACGAAACGGACCGGAGCCTGAAACCTCAACATAATAACCGGAGTCTGGATACCCAAAAAAACTGACCGGAGCCTGAACGCTCAACGAAAAAATTGTGGTCTAGATACCCAAAGAAACTGACCGGAGCCTAAACGCTCAACGTAATAACCGGAGTCTGGATACCCAACGAAACTGACCGGAGCCTGGACGCTCAACGTAATAACTGAAGTCTGGATACCAAACGAAACTGACCGGAGCCTGAACGCTCAACGTAATAACCGGAGTCTGGTTACCCAACGAAACTGACCGGAGCCTGAACGCTCAACGTAATAACCGGAGTCTGGATACCCAACAAAACTGACCGGAGCCTGAACGCTCAACGTAATAACCGGAGTCTGGATACCCAACGAAACTGACCGGAGCTTGAACGCTCAACGTAATAACCGGAGTCTGGATACACAACGAAACTGACCGGAGCCTAAACGCTCTTTGTAATAGCCGGAGTCTGGATACCCAAAAAAACTGAACGGAGCCTGAACGCTCAACATAGTAACCGGAGTCTAGATACTCAACGAAACTGACCAGAGCCGGAACGCACAACGTAATAACTGGAGTCTGGATGCGCAACAAAAATGACCGGAGGCCGAATGCTCAACATAATAACCAGAGTCTGGACACCCAACGAAACTGACCGGAGCCTGAACGTTCAACGTAATAACCAGAGTCTGGATACCCAACGAAACTGACCGGAGCCTGAACGCTCAACGTAATAACCGGAGTCTGGATACCCAACGAAACTGACCGGAGCTTGAATGCTCAAAGTAATAACCGAAGTCTGGATACCCAACGAAACTGACCGGAGCCTGAACGCTCAACGTAATAACCGGAGTCTGGATACCCAATGAAACTGACCGGAGCCTGAACGCTCAACGTAATAACCGGAGTCTGGATACCCAAAAAAACTGACCGGAGCCTGAACGCTCAACGTAAAAACCGAAGTCTGGATACCCAATGAAACTGACCGGAGCCTGAACGCTCAACGTAATAACCGGTATCTGGATACCCTACGAAACTGAACGGAGCCTGAACGCTCAACATAATAACCGAAGTCTGGATACCCAACAAAACTGACCGGAGCCTGAACCCTCAACATAATAACCGGAGTCTGGATACCCAACAAAACTGACCGGAGCCTGAACGCTCAATGTAATAACCGGAGTCTGGATACCCAACAAAACTGACCGGAGCTTGAACGCTCATCGTAATAACCGGAGTCTGGATACCCAACGAAACTGACCGGAGCCAGAACACTCAACGTAATAACCGGAGTCTGGATACCCAACAAAACTGACCGGAGCCTGAACGCTCAACGTAAAAACAGGAGTCTGGATACCCAACGAAACTGACCGGAGCCTGAACGCTCAACGTAATAACCGGAGTCTGGATACCCAACGAAACTGACCGGAACCAGAACGCTCAACGTAATAACCGGAGTCTGGATACCCACCAAAACTGACCGGAGCCTGAACGCTCAACGTAAAACCCGGAGTCTGGATACCCTACGAAACGGACCGGAGCCTGAAACCTCAACATAATAACCGGAGTCTGGATACCCAAAAAAACTGACCGGAGCCTAAACGCTCAACGTAAAAACTGTGGTCTAGATACCCAAAGAAACTGACCGGAGCCTAAACGCTCAACGTAATAACCGGAGTCTGGATACCCAACGAAACTAACCGGAGCCTGGACGCTCAACGTAATAACTGAAGTCTGGATACCAAACGAAACTGACCGGAGCCGGAACGCTCAATGTAATAACCGGAGTCTGGATACCCAACGAAACTGACTGGAGCCTGAACGCTCAACGGAAAAACCAGAGTCTGGATACCCAACGAAACTGGTCGGAACCTGAACGCTCAACGTAATAATCGGAGTCTGGATACCCAATGAAACTGACAGGAGCCTGAACGCTTAACGTAATAACCGGAGTCTGGATACCTAACAAAATTGACCGGAGCCTGAACGCTCAACGTAAAAACCAGAGTCTGGATACCCAACAAAACTGACCGGAGCCTGAACGCTCAACGTAAAAACCGGAGTCTGGATACCCAACGAAACTGACCGGAGCCTGAACGCTCAACATAATAACCGGAGTCTGGATACACAACGAAACTGACCGGAGCCTGAACGCTCTTTGTAATAGCCGGAGTCTGGATACCCAAAAAAACTGAACGGAGCCTGAACGCTCAACATAATAACCGGAGTCTGGATACTCAACGAAACTGAACAGAGCCGGAACGCACAACGTAATAACTGGAGTCTGGATGCGCAACGAAAATGACCGGATGCCGAATGCTCAACGTAATAACCAGAGTCTGGACACCCAACGAAACTGACCGGAGCCTGAACGTTCAACGTAATAACCGGAGTCTGGATACCCAACGAAACTGACCGGAGCCTGAACGCTCAACGTAATAACCGGAGTCTGGATACCCAACGAAACTGACCGGAGCTTGAATGCTCAAAGTAATAACCGAAGTCTGGATACCCAACGAAACTGACCGGAGCCTGAACGCTCAACGTAATAACCGGAGTCTGGATACCCAATGAAACTGACCGGAGCCTGAACGCTCAACGTAATAACTGGAGTCTGGATACCCAACAAAACTGACCGGAGCCTGAACGCTCAACGTAAAAACCGAAGTCTGGATACCCAATGAAACTGACCGGAGCCTGAACGCTCAACGTAATAACCGGTATCTGGATACCCTACGAAACTGAACGGAGCCTGAACGCTCAACATAATAACCGAAGTCTGGATACCCAACAAAACTGACCGGAGCCTGAACCCACAACATAATAACCTGAGTCTGGATACCCAACAAAACTGACCGGAGCCTGAACGCTCAATGTAATAACCGGAGTCTGGATACCCAACGAAACTGACCGGAGCCTGAACGCTCAACGTAATAACCGGAGTCTGGATACCCAACGAAACTGACCGGAGCCAGAACGCTCAACGTAATAACCGGAGTCTGGATACCCAACAAAACTGACCGGAGCCTGAACGCTCAACGTAAAAACAGGAGTCTGGATACCCAACGAAACTGACCGGAGCCTGAACGCTCAACGTAATAACCGGAGTCTGGATACCCAACGAAACTGACCGGAGCCAGAATGCTCAACGTAATAACCGGAGTCTGGATACCCACCAAAACTGACCGGAGCCTGAACGCTCAACGTAAAACCCGGAGTCTGGATACCCTACGAAACGGACCGGAGCCTGAAACCTCAACATAATAACCGGAGTCTGGATACCCAAAAAAACTGACCGGAGCCTGAACGCTCAACGTAAAAACTGTGGTCTAGATACCCAAAGAAACTGACCGGAGCCTAAACGCTCAACGTAATAACCGGAGTCTGGATACCCAACGAAACTGACCGGAGCCTGGACGCTCAACGTTATAACTGAAGTCTGGATACCAAACGAAACTGACCGGAGCCGGAACGCTCAACGTAATAACCGGTGTCTGGATACCCAACGAAACTGACTGGAGCCTGAACGCTCAACGGAAAAACCAGAGTCTGGATACCCAACGAAACTGACCGGAACCTGAACGCTCAACGTAATAATCAGAGTCTGGATACCCAATGAAACTGACAGGAGCCTGAAGGATTAACGTAATAACCGGAGTCTGGATACCTAACAAAATTGACCGGAGCCTGAACGCTCAACGTAAAAACCAGAGTCTGGATACCCAACAAAACTGACCGGAGCCTGAACGCTCAACGTAAAAACCGGAGTCTGGATACCCAACGAAACTGACTGGAGCCTAAACGCTCAACGTAATAACCGGAGTCTGGATACACAACGAAACTGACCGGAGCCTGAACGCTCTTTGTAATAGCCGGAGTCTGGATACCCAAAAAAACTGAACGGAGCCTGAACGCTCAACATAATAACCGGAGTCTGGATACTCAACGAAATTGACCAGAGCCGGAACGCACAACGTAATAACTGGAGTCTGGATGCGCAACGAAAATGACCGGAGGCCGAATGCTCAACGTAATAACCAGAGTCTGGACACCCAACGAAACTGACCGGAGCCTGAACGTTCAACGTAATAACCGGAGTCTGGATACCCAACGAAACTGACCGGAGCCTGAACGCTCAACGTAATAACCGGAGTCTGGATACCCAACGAAACTGACCGGAGCTTGAATGCTCAAAGTAATAACCGAAGTCTAGATACCCAACGAAACTGACCGGAGCCTGAACGCTCAACGTAATAACCGGAGTCTGGATACCCAATGAAACTGACCGGAGCCTGAACGCTCAACGTAATAACCGGAGTCTGGATACCCAACAAAACTGACCGGAGCCTGAACGCTCAACGTAAAAACCGAAGTCTGGATACCCAATGAAACTGACCGGAGCCTGAACGCTCAACGTAATAACCGGTATCTGGATACCCTACGAAACTGAACGGAGCCTGAACGCTCAACATAATAACCGAAGTCTGGATACCCAACAAAACTGACCGGAGCCTGAACCCTCAACATAATAACCGGAGTCTGGATACCCAACAAAACTGACCGGAGCCTGAACGCTCAATGTAATAACCGGAGTCTGGATACCCAACGAAACTGACCGGAGCCTGAACGCTCAAGGTAATAACCGGAGTCTGGATACCCAACGAAACTGACCGGAGCCTGAACGCTCAACGTAATAACCGGAGTCTGGATACCCAACGAAATTGACCAGAGCCAGAACGCTCAACGTAATAACCGGAGTCTGGATACCCACCAAAACTGACCGGAGCCTGAACGCTCAACGTAAAACCCGGAGTCTGGATACCCTACGAAACGGACCGGAGCCTGAAACCTCAACATAATAACCAGAGTCTGGATACCCAAAAAAACTGACCGTAGCCTGAACGCTCAACGTAAAAACTGTGGTCTAGATACCCAAAGAAACTGACCGGAGCCTAAACGCTCAACGTAATAACCGGAGTCTAGATACCCAACGAAACTGACCGGAGCCTGGACGCTCAACGTAATAACTGAAGTCTGGATACCCAACGAAACTGACTGGAGCCTGAACGCTCAACGGAAAAACCAGAGTCTGGATACCCAACGAAACTGACCGGAACCTGAACGCTCAACGTAATAATCGGAGTCTGGATACCCAATGAAACTGACAGGAGCCTGAACGCTTAACGTAATAACCGGAGTCTGGATACCTAACAAAATTGACCGGAGCCTGAACGCTCAACGTAAAAACCAGAGTCTGGATACCCAACAAAACTGACCGGAGCCTGAACGCTCAACGTAAAAACCGGAGTCTGGATACCCAACGAAACTGACCGGAGCCTGAACGCTCAACGTAATAACCGGAGTCTGGATACACAACGAAACTGACCGGAGCCTGAACGCTCTTTGTAATAGCCGGAGTCTGGATACCCAAAAAAACTGAACGGAGCCTGAACGCTCAACATAATAACCGGAGTCTGGATACTCAACGAAACTGACCAGAGCCGGAACGCACAACGTAATAACTGGAGTCTGGATGCGCAACAAAAATGACCGGAGGCCGAATGCTCAACATAATAACCAGAGTCTGGACACCCAACGAAACTGACCGGAGCCTGAACGTTCAACGTAATAACCAGAGTCTGGATACCCAACGAAACTGACCGGAGCCTGAACGCTCAACGTAATAACCGGAGTCTGGATACCCAACGAAACTGACCGGAGCTTGAATGCTCAAAGTAATAACCGAAGTCTGGATACCCAACGAAACTGACCGGAGCCTGAACGCTCAACGTAATAACCGGAGTCTGGATACCCAATGAAACTGACCGGAGCCTGAACGCTCAACGTAATAACCGGAGTCTGGATACCCAACAAAACTGACCGGAGCCTGAACGCTCAACGTAAAAACCGAAGTCTGGATACCCAATGAAACTGACCGGAGCCTGAACGCTCAACGTAATAACCGGTATCTGGATACCCTACAAAACTGAACGGAGCCTGAACGCTCAACATAATAACCGAAGTCTGGATACCCAACAAAACTGACCGGAGCCTGAACCCTGAACATAATAACCGGAGTCTGGATACCCAACAAAACTGACCGGAGCCTGAACGCTCAATGTAATAACCGGAGTCTGGATACCCAACAAAACTGACCGGAGCCTGAACGCTCATCGTAATAACCGGAGTCTGGATACCCAACGAAACTGACCGGAGCCAGAACGCTCAACGTAATAACCGGAGTCTGGATACCCAACAAAACCGACCGGAGCCTGAACGCTCAACGTAAAAACAGGAGTCTGGATACCCAACGAAACTGACCGGAGCCTGAACGCTCAACGTAATAACCGGAGTCTGGATACCCAACGAAACTGACCGGAACCAGAACGCTCAACGTAATAACCGGAGTCTGGATACCCACCAAAACTGACCGGAGCCTAAACGCTCAACGTAAAACCCGGAGTCTGGATACCCTACGAAACGGACCGGAGCCTGAAACCTCAACATAATAACCGGAGTCTGGATACCCAAAAAAACTGACCGGAGCCTGAACGCTCAACGTAAAAACTGTGGTCTAGATACCCAAAGAAACTGACCGGAGCCTAAACGCTCAACGTAATAACCGGAGTCTGGATACCCAACGAAACTGACCGGAGCCTGGACGCTCAACATAATAACTGAAGTCTGGATACCAAACGAAACTGACCGGAGCCGGAACGCTCAACGTAATAACCGGAGTCTGGATACCCAACGAAACTGACTGGAGCCTGAACGCTCAACGGAAAAACCAGAGTCTGGATACCCAACGAAACTGACCGGAACCTGAACGCTCAACGTAATAATCGGAGTCTGGATACCCAATGAAACTGACAGGAGCCTGAACGCTTAACGTAATAACCGGAGTCTGGATACCTAAAAAAATTGACCGGAGCCTGAACGCTCAACGTAAAAACCAGAGTCTGGATACCCAACAAAACTGACCGGAGCTTGAACGCTCAACGTAATAGCCGGAGTCTGGATACCCAAAAAAACTGACCGGAGCCTGAACGCTCAACGTAATAACCGGAGTATGGATACACAACGAAACTGACCGGAGCCTGAACGCTCTTTGTAATAGCCGGAGTCTGGATACCCAAAAAAACTGAACGGAGCCTGAACGCTCAACATAATAACCGGAGTCTGGATACACAACGAAACTGACCGGAGCCTGAACGCTCTTTGTAATAGCCGGAGTCTGGATACCCAACGAAACTGACCGGAGCCTGAACGCTCAACGTAATAACCGGAGTCTGGATACACAACGAAACTGACCGGAGCCTGAACGCTCTTTGTAATAACCAGAGTCTGGATACCCAATGAAACTGACCGGAGCCTGAACGCTCAACGTAATAACCGGAGTCTGGATACCCAAAAAAACTGACCGGAGCCTGAACGCTCAACGTAAAAACCGAAGTCTGGATACCCAATGAAACTGACCGGAGCCTGAACGCTCAACGTAATAACCGGTATCTGGATACCCTACGAAACTGAACGGAGCCTGAACGCTCAACATAATAACCGAAGTCTGGATACCCAACAAAACTGACCGGAGCCTGAACGCTCAACGTAAAAACTATGGTCTAGATACCCAAAGAAACTGACCGGAGCCTAAACTCTCAACGTAATAACCGAAGTCTGGATACCCAACGAAACTAACCGGAGCCTGGACGCTCAACGTAATAACTGAAGTCTGGATACCAAACAAAACTGACCGGAGCCGGAACGCTCAACGTAATAACCGGAGTCTGGATACCCAACGAAACTGACTGGAGCCTGAACGCTCAACGGAAAAACCAGAGTCTGGATACCCAACGAAACTGACCGCAACCTGAACGCTCAACGTAATAATCAGAGTCTGGATACCCAATGAAACTGACAGGAGCCTGAACGCTTAACGTAATAACCGGAGTCTGGATACCTAACAAAATTGACCGGAGCCTGAACGCTCAACGTAAAAACCAGAGTCTGGATACCCAACAAAACTGACCGGAGCCTGAACGCTCAATGTAAAAACCGGAGTCTGGATACCCAACGAAACTGACCGGAGCCTGAACGCTCAACGTAATAACCGGAGTCTGGATACACAACGAAACTGACCGGAGCCTGAACGCTCTTTGTAATAGCCGGAGTCTGGATACCCAAAAAAACTAAACGGGGCCTGAACGCTCAACATAATAACCGGAGTCTGGATACTCAACGAAACTGACCAGAGCCGGAACGCACAACGTAATAACTGGAGTCTGGATGCGCAACGAAAATGACCGGAGGCCGAATGCTCAACGTAATAACCAGAGTCTGGACACCCAACGAAACTGACCGGAGCCTGAACGTTCAACATAATAACCGGAGTCTGGATACCCAACGAAACTGACCGGAGCCTGAACGCTCAACGTAATAACCGGAGTCTGGATACCCAACGAAACTGACCGGAGCTTGAATGCTCAAAGTAATAACCGAAGTCTGCATACCCAACAAAACTGACCGGAGCCTGAACGCTCAACGTAATAACCGGAGTCTGGATACCCAATGAAACTGACCGGAGCCTGAACGCTCAACGTAATAACCGGAGTCTGGATACCCAACAAAACTGACCGGAGCCTGAACGCTCAACGTAAAAACTGAAGTCTGGATACCCAATGAAACTGACCGGAGCCTGGACGCTCAACGTAATAACCGGTATCTGGATACCCTACGAAACTGAACGGAGCCTGAACGCTCAACATAATAACCGAAGTCTGGATACCCAACAAAACTTACCGGAGCCTGAACCCTCAACATAATAACCGGAGTCTGGATACCCAACAAAACTGACCGGAGCCTGAACGCTCAATGTAATAACCGGAGTCTGGATACCCAACGAAACTGACCGGAGCCTGAACGCTCAACGTAATAACCGGAGTCTGGATACCCAACGAAACTGACCGGAGCCAGAACGCTCAACGTAATAACCGGAGTCTGGATACCCAACAACACTGACCGGAGCCTGAACGCTCAACGTAAAAACAGGAGTCTGGATACCCAACGAAACTGACCGGAGCCTGAATGCTCAACGTAATAACCGGAGTCTGGATACCCAACGAAACTGACCGGAACCAGAATGCTCAACGTAATAACCGGAGTCTGGATACCCACCAAAACTGACCGGAGCCTGAACGCTCAACGTAAAACCCGGAGTCTGGATACCCTACGAAACGGACCGGAGCCTGAAACCTCAACATAATAACCGGAGTCTGGATACCCAAAAAAACTGACCGGAGCCTGAACGCTCAACGTAAAAATTGTGGTCTAGATACCCAAAGAAATTGACCGGAGCCTAAACGCTTAACGTAATAACCGGAGTCTGGATACCCAACGAAACTAACCGGAGCCTGGACGCTCAACGTAATAACTGAAGTCTGGATACCAAACGAAACTGACCGGAGCCTGAACGCTCAACGTAATAACCGGAGTCTGGTTACCAAACGAAACTGACCGGAGCCTGAACGCTCAACGTAATAACCGGAGTCTGGATACCCAACAAAACTGACCGGAGCCTGAACGCTCAACGTAATAACCGGAGTCTGGATACCCAACGAAACTGACCGGAGCCTGAACGCTCAACGTAATAACTGGAGTCTGGATACACAACGAAACTGACCGGAGCCTGAACGCTCTTTGTAATAGCCGGAGTCTGGATACCCAAAAAAACTGAACGGAGCCTGAACGCTCAACATAATAACCGGAGTCTAGATACTCAACGAAACTGACCAGAGCCGGAACGCACAACGTAATAACTGGAGTCTGGATGCGCAACAAAAATGACCGGAGGCCGAATGCTCAACATAATAACCAGAGTCTGGACACCCAACAAAACTGACCGGAGCCTGAACTTTCAACGTAATAACCAGAGTCTGGATACCCAACGAAACTGACCGGAGCCTGAACGCTCAACGTAATAACCGGAGTCTGGATACCCAACGAAACTGACCGGAGCTTGAATGCTCAAAGTAATAACCGAAGTCTGGATACCCAACGAAACTGACCGGAGCCTGAACGCTCAACGTAATAACCAGAGTCTGGATACCCAATGAAACTGACCGGAGCCTAAACGCTCAACGTAATAACCGGAGTCTGGATACCCAAAAAAACTGACCGGAGCCTGAACGCTCAACGTAAAAACCGAAGTCTGGATACCCAATGAAACTGACCGGAGCCTGAACGCTCAACGTAATAACCGGTATCTGGATACCCTACGAAACTGAACGGAGCCTGAACGCTCAACATAATAACCGAAGTCTGGATACCCAACCAAAATGACCGGAGCCTGAACCCTCAACATAATAACCGGAGTCTGGATACCCAACAAAACTGACCGGAGCCTGAACGCTCAATGTAATAACCGGAGTCTGGATACCCAACAAAACTGACCGGAGCTTGAACGCTCATCGTAATAACCGGAGTCTGGATACCCAACGAAACTGACCGGAGCCAGAACGCTCAACGTAATAACCGGTGTCTGGATACCCAACAAAACTGACCGGAGCCTGAACGCTCAACGTAAAAACAGGAGTCTGGATACCCAACGAAACTGACCGGAGCCTGAACGCTCAACGTAATAACCGGAGTCTGGATACCCAACGAAACTGACCGGAACCAGAACGCTCAACGTAATAACCGGAGTCTGGATACCCACCAAAACTGACCGGAGCCTGAACGCTCAACGTAAAACCCGGAGTCTGGATACCCTACGAAACGGACCGGAGCCTGAAACCTCAACATAATAACCGGAGTCTGGATACCCAAAAAAACTGACCGGAGCCTGAACGCTCAACGTAAAAACTGTGGTCTAGATACCCAAAGAAACTGACCGGAGCCTAAACGCTCAACGTAATAACCGGAGTCTGGATACCCAACGAAACTAACCGGAGCCTGGACGCTCAACGTAATAACTGAAGTCTGGATACCAAACGAAACTGACCGGAGCCGGAACGCTCAACGTAATAACTGGAGTCTGGATACCCAACGAAACTGACTGGAGCCTGAACGCTCAACGGAAAAACCAGAGTCTGGATACCCAACGAAACTGACCGGAACCTGAACGCTCAACGTAATAATCGGAGGCTGGATACCCAATGAAACTGACAGGAGCCTGAACGCTTAACGTAATAACCGGAGTCTGGATACCTAACAAAATTGACTGGAGCCTGAACGCTCAACGTAAAAACCAGAGTCTGGATACCCAACAAAACTG
Source organism: Lathyrus sativus (assembly GCA_963859935.3). Classification (NCBI taxonomy): domain Eukaryota; kingdom Viridiplantae; phylum Streptophyta; class Magnoliopsida; order Fabales; family Fabaceae; genus Lathyrus; species Lathyrus sativus. Next base: position 193,804 of record CAWUDS030000707.1, read on the forward strand.
ACCGGAGCCTGAACGCTCAACGTAAAAACCGGAGTCTGGATACCCAACGAAACTGACCGGAGCCTGAACGCTCAACGTAATAACCGGAGTCTGGATATACAACGAAAATGACCGGAGCCTGAACGCTCTTTGTAATAGCCGGAGTCTGGATACCCAAAAAAACTGAACGGAGCCTGAACGCTCAACATAATAACCGGAGTCTGGATACTCAACGAAACTGACCAGAGCCGGAACGCACAACGTAATAACTGGAGTCTGGATGCGCAACGAAAATGACCGGAGGCCGAATGCTCAACGTAATAACCAGAGTCTGGACACCCAACGAAACTGACCGGAGCCTGAACGTTCAACGTAATAACCGGAGTCTGGATACCCAACGAAACTGACCGGAGCCTGAACGCTCAACGTAATAACCGGAGTCTGGATACCCAACGAAACTGACCGGAGCTTGAATGCTCAAAGTAATAACCGAAGTCTGGATACCCAACGAAACTGACCGGAGCCTGAATGCTCAACGTAATAACCGGAGTCTGGATACACAACGAAACTGACCGGAGCCTGAACGCTCTTTGTAATAGCCGGAGTCTGGATACCCAAAAAAACTGAACGGAGCCTGAACGCTCAACATAATAACCGGAGTCTAGATACTCAACGAAACTGACCAGAGCCGGAACGCACAACGTAATAACTGGAGTCTGGATGCGCAACAAAAATGACCGGAGGCCGAATGCTCAACATAATAACCAGAGTCTGGACACCCAACAAAACTGACCGGAGCCTGAACGTTCAACGTAATAACCAGAGTCTGGATACCCAACGAAACTGACCGGAGCCTGAACGCTCAACGTAATAACCGGAGTCTGGATACCCAACGAAACTGACCGGAGCTTGAATGCTCAAAGTAATAACCGAAGTCTGGATACCCAACGAAACTGACCGGAGCCTGAACGCTCAACGTAATAACCAGAGTCTGGATACCCAATGAAACTGACCGGAGCCTAAACGCTCAACGTAATAACCGGAGTCTGGATACCCAAAAAAACTGACCGGAGCCTGAACGCTCAACGTAAAAACCGAAGTCTGGATACCCAATGAAACTGACCGGAGCCTGAACGCTCAACGTAATAACCGGTATCTGGATACCCTACGAAACTGAACGGAGCCTGAACGCTCAACATAATAACCGAAGTCTGGATACCCAACCAAAATGACCGGAGCCTGAACCCTCAACATAATAACCGGAGTCTGGATACCCAACAAAACTGACCGGAGCCTGAACGCTCAATGTAATAACCGGAGTCTGGATACCCAACAAAACTGACCGGAGCTTGAACGCTCATCGTAATAACCGGAGTCTGGATACCCAACGAAACTGACCGGAGCCAGAACGCTCAACGTAATAACCGGAGTCTGGATACCCAACAAAACTGACCGGAGCCTGAACGCTCAACGTAAAGACAGGAGTCTGGATACCCAACGAAACTGACCGGAGCCTGAACGCTCAACGTAATAACCGGAGTCTGGATACCCAACGAAACTGACCGGAACCAGAACGCTCAACGTAATAACCGGAGTCTGGATACCCACCAAAACTGACCGGAGCCTGAACGCTCAACGTAAAACCCGGAGTCTGGATACCCTACGAAACGGACCGGAGCCTGAAACCTCAACATAATAACCGGAGTCTGGATACCCAAAAAAACTGACCGGAGCCTGAACGCTCAACGTAAAAACTGTGGTCTAGATACCCAAAGAAACTGACCGGAGCCTAAACGCTCAACGTAATAACCGGAGTCTGAATACCCAACGAAACTAACCGGAGCCTGGACGCTCAACGTAATAACTGAAGTCTGGATACCAAACGAAACTGACCGGAGCCGGAACGCTCAACGTAATAACCGGAGTCTGGATACCCAACGAAACTGACTGGAGCCTGAACGCTCAACGGAAAAACCAGAGTCTGGATACCCAACGAAACTGACCGGAACCTGAACGCTCAACGTAATAATCGGAGGCTGGATACCCAATGAAACTGACAGGAGCCTGAACGCTTAACGTAATAACCGGAGTCTGGATACCTAACAAAATTGACTGGAGCCTGAACGCTCAACGTAAAAACCAGAGTCTGGATACCCAACAAAACTGACCGGAGCCTGAACGCTCAACGTAAAAACCGGAGTCTGGATACCCAACGAAACTGACCGGAGCCTGAACGCTCAACGTAATAACCGGAGTCTGGATACACAACGAAAATGACCGGAGCCTGAACGCTCTTTGTAATAGCCGGAGTCTGGATACCCAAAAAAACTGAACGGAGCCTGAACGCTCAACATAATAACCGGAGTCTGGATACTCAACGAAACTGACCAGAGCCGGAACGCACAACGTAATAACTGGAGTCTGGATGCGCAACGAAAATGACCGGAGGCCGAACGCTCAACGTAATAACCAGAGTCTGGACACCCAACGAAACTGACCGGAGCCTGAACGTTCAACGTAATAACCGGAGTCTGGATACCCAACGAAACTGACCGGAGCCTGAACGCTCAACGTAATAACCGGAGTCTGGATACCCAACGAAACTGACCGGAGCTTGAATGCTCAAAGTAATAACCGAAGTCTGGATACCCAACGAAACTGACCGGAGCCTGAATGCTCAACGTAATAACCGGAGTCTGGATACACAACGAAACTGACCGGAGCCTGAACGCTCTTTGTAATAGCCGGAGTCTGGATACCCAAAAAAACTGAACGGAGCCTGAACGCTCAACATAATAACCGGAGTCTAGATACTCAACGAAACTGACCAGAGCCGGAACGCACAACGTAATAACTGGAGTCTGGATGCGCAACAAAAATGACCGGAGGCCGAATGCTCAACATAATAACCAGAGTCTGGACACCCAACAAAACTGACCGGAGCCTGAACGTTCAACGTAATAACCAGAGTCTGGATACCCAACGAAACTGACCGGAGCCTGAACGCTCAACGTAATAACCGGAGTCTGGATACCCAACGAAACTGACCGGAGCTTGAATGCTCAAAGTAATAACCGAAGTCTGGATACCCAACGAAACTGACCGGAGCCTGAACGCTCAACGTAATAACCAGAGTCTGGATACCCAATGAAACTGACCGGAGCCTAAACGCTCAACGTAATAACCGGAGTCTGGATACCCAAAAAAACTGACCGGAGCCTGAACGCTCAACGTAAAAACCGAAGTCTGGATACCCAATGAAACTGACCGGAGCCTGAACGCTCAACGTAATAACCGGTATCTGGATACCCTACGAAACTGAACGGAGCCTGAACACTCAACATAATAACCGAAGTCTGGATACCCAACAAAACTGACCGGAGCCTGAACCCTTAACATAATAACCGGAGTCTGGATACCCAACAAAACTGACCGGAGCCTGAACGCTCAATGTAATAACCGGAGTCTGGATACCCAACAAAACTGACCGGAGCTTGAACGCTCATCGTAATAACCGGAGTCTGGATACCCAACGAAACTGACCGGAGCCAGAACGCTCAACGTAATAACCGGAGTCTGGATACCCAACAAAACTGACTGGAGCCTGAACGCTCAACGTAAAAACAGGAGTCTGGATACCCAACGAAACTGACCGGAGCCTGAACGCTCAACGTAATAACCAAAGTCTGGATACCCAACGAAACTGACCGGAACCAGAACGCTCAACGTAATAACCGGAGTCTGGATACCCACCAAAACTGACCGGAGTCTGAACGCTCAATGTAAAACCCGGAGTCTGGATACCCTACGAAACGGACCGGAGCCTGAAACCTCAACATAATAACCGGAGTCTGGATACCCAAAAAAACTGACCGGAGCCTGAACGCTCAACGTAAAAACTGTGGTCTAGATACCCAAAGAAACTGACCGGAGCCTAAACGCTCAACGTAATAACCGGAGTCTGGATACCCAACGAAACTAACCGGAGCCTGGACGCTCAACGTAATAACTGAAGTCTGGATACCAAACGAAACTGACCGGAGCCGGAACGCTCAACGTAATAACTGGAGTCTGGATACCCAACGAAACTGACTGGAGCCTGAACGCTCAACGGAAAAACCAGAGTCTGGATACCCAACGAAACTGACCGGAACCTGAACGCTCAACGTAATAATCGGAGTCTGGATACCCAACGAAACTGACCGGAGCCTGAACGTTCAACGTAATAACCGGAGTCTGGATACCCAACGAAACTGACCGGAGCCTGAACGCTCAACGTAATAACCGGAGTCTGGATACCCAACGAAACTGACCGGAGCTTGAATGCTCAAAGTAATAACCGAAGTCTGGATACCCAACGAAACTGACCGGAGCCTGAATGCTCAACGTAATAACCGGAGTCTGGATACACAACGAAACTGACCGGAGCCTGAACGCTCTTTGTAATAGCCGGAGTCTGGATACCCAAAAAAACTGAACGGAGCCTGAACGCTCAACATAATAACCGGAGTCTAGATACTCAACGAAACTGACCAGAGCCGGAACGCACAACGTAATAACTGGAGTCTGGATGCGCAACAAAAATGACCGGAGGCCGAATGCTCAACATAATAACCAGAGTCTGGACACCCAACAAAACTGACCGGAGCCTGAACGTTCAACGTAATAACCAGAGTCTGGATACCCAACGAAACTGACCGGAGCCTGAACGCTCAACGTAATAACCGGAGTCTGGATACCCAACGAAACTGACCGGAGCTTGAATGCTCAAAGTAATAACCGAAGTCTGGATACCCAACGAAACTGACCGGAGCCTGAACGCTCAACGTAATAACCAGAGTCTGGATACCCAATGAAACTGACCGGAGCCTAAACGCTCAACGTAATAACCGGAGTCTGGATACCCAAAAAAACTGACCGGAGCCTGAACGCTCAACGTAAAAACCGAAGTCTGGATACCCAATGAAACTGACCGGAGCCTGAACGCTCAACGTAATAACCGGTATCTGGATACCCTACGAAACTGAACGGAGCCTGAACACTCAACATAATAACCGAAGTCTGGATACCCAACAAAACTGACCGGAGCCTGAACCCTTAACATAATAACCGGAGTCTGGATACCCAACAAAACTGACCGGAGCCTGAACGCTCAATGTAATAACCGGAGTCTGGATACCCAACAAAACTGACCGGAGCTTGAACGCTCATCGTAATAACCGGAGTCTGGATACCCAACGAAACTGACCGGAGCCAGAACGCTCAACGTAATAACCGGAGTCTGGATACCCAACAAAACTGACCGGAGCCTGAACGCTCAACGTAAAAACAGGAGTCTGGATACCCAACGAAACTGACCGGAGCCTGAACGCTCAACGTAATAACCAAAGTCTGGATACCCAACGAAACTGACCGGAACCAGAACGCTCAACGTAATAACCGGAGTCTGGATACCCACCAAAACTGACCGGAGCCTGAACGCTCAATGTAAAACCCGGAGTCTGGATACCCTACGAAACGGACCGGAGCCTGAAACCTCAACATAATAACCGGAGTCTGGATACCCAAAAAAACTGACCGGAGCCTGAACGCTCAACGTAAAAACTGTGGTCTAGATACCCAAAGAAACTGACCGGAGCCTAAACGCTCAACGTAATAACCGGAGTCTGGATACCCAACGAAACTAACCGGAGCCTGGACGCTCAACGTAATAACTGAAGTCTGGATACCAAACGAAACTGACCGGAGCCGGAACGCTCAACGTAATAACTGGAGTCTGGATACCCAACGAAACTGACTGGAGCCTGAACGCTCAACGGAAAAACCAGAGTCTGGATACCCAACGAAACTGACCGGAACCTGAACGCTCAACGTAATAATCGGAGTCTGGATACCCAATGAAACTGACAGGAGCCTGAACGCTTAACGTAATAACCGGAGTCTGGATACCTAACAAAATTGACCGGAGCCTGAACGCTCAACGTAAAAACCAGAGTCTGGATACCCAACAAAACTGACCGGAGCCTGAACGCTCAACGTAAAAACCGGAGTCTGGATACCCAACGAAACTGACCGGAGCCTGAACGCTCAACGTAATAACCGGAGTCTGGATACACAACGAAACTGACCGGAGCCTGAACGCTCTTCGTAATAGCCGGAGTCTGGATACCCAAAAAAACTGAACGGAGCCTGAACGCTCAACATAATAACCGGAGTCTGGATACTCAACGAAACTGACCAGAGCCGGAACGCACAACGTAATAACTGGAGTCTGGATGCGCAACGAAAATGACCGGAGGCCGAATGCTCAACGTAATAACCAGAGTCTGGACACCCAACGAAACTGACCGGAGCCTGAACGTTCAACGTAATAACCGGAGTCTGGATACCCAACGAAACTGACCGGAGCCTGAACGCTCAACGTAATAACCGGAGTCTGGATACCCAACGAAACTGACCGGAGCTTGAATGCTCAAAGTAATAACCGAAGTCTGCATACCCAACAAAACTGACCGGAGCCTGAACGCTCAACGTAATAACCGGAGTCTGGATACCCAACGAAACTGACCGGAGCCAGAACGCTCAACGTAATAACCGGAGTCTGGATACCCAACAAAACTGACCGGAGCCTGAACGCTCAACGTAAAAACAGGAGTCTGGATACCCAACGAAACTGACCGGAGCCTGAACGCTCAACGTAATAACCAAAGTCTGGATACCTTACGAAACTGACCGGAACCAGAACGCTCAACGTAATAACCGGAGTCTGGATACCCACCAAAACTGACCGGAGCCTGAACGCTCAATGTAAAACCCGGAGTCTGGATACCCTACGAAACGGACCGGAGCCTGAAACCTCAACATAATAACCGGAGTCTGGATACCCAAAAAAACTGACCGGAGCCTGAACGCTCAATGTAAAAACTGTGGTCTAGATACCCAAAGAAACTGACCGGAGCCTAAACGCTCAACGTAATAACCGGAGTCTGGATACCCAACGAAACTAACCGGAGCCTG